>WSZQ02066127.1:0-26749 GCA_019419845.2 Weissflogia rhopalogaster
AGGCTCGTCCGTCCGTCTGTCCGATCGTCCGATCGTCCGTCCGTCCGTCCGATCGTCCGTCCGCGTCGCGGCAGCCGAAAAAGCGAACAGACGATTTATAAGGACAATGATATGACGATTCGTCATTTCAATTCAATCACAGTGTTCAATTAAACCCACCAAATTATATTTACAACGCCATGCCAAAGGCACAACGCCGTCACTCCCTTCAATTAAAAAATCGATTAATCAATCAATCAATCAATCATATTGCCAACTGCCAATAAAATCTACCTGCAGCTTCTCTACGCTCTTTAACCTTATCGAAATCACAAGAGTTTCAATTATAAACCAGAACATTTGCACGTTTTCAAATACAACTTTGTGGTTTTATTTCTAATAAAATGAAGCCATAAAATTAAGATAGGCAACACATAAACCACTTTAATATATGTACCACCTGTACTTTCAACAATGTACATTATGTCAGGCTAATAGTAAGAAGAAATTGTCAATTATGGTATTGCGTGGACACGGCAGTAAATTAAGTTATGTAACATACGCATTACGCTACGCATAAGTCGAGTGTATCAAACGCAAGAACGAATATGAATCAACTCGAAGAGACATATTCATGCATATTCATTATGCCTATTACACACGTCAGTCTAATTGTGAAATAATTACGGTTAATGCTGCATTAAAAATAAATAGCTACGCGCAGGAGTGCTAAACGTAGTGCGCTGTGAGAAGTAGTTGGTTAAACTTGGAAGGAAAAAAAGTGATATTATCGATATAAGTGATTCCTAGCAACAAAGTAGTTATTGCGCTTCGATGTACCGCAAAAACATGAATCATGCAACAACTATCAATACCTGTGAAATTACATTGGCTATCTAACTAGGCAATTACTTTATAGTTGCATAGTAAAAAGCAAATAAGTGCAAAGTAAATGTACATAGCAAATATATAAAATATAAAAACGGACTTGGAAATATCAAGTTAATCAGATGTAGTGGGCTAGGATCAGTTTTTACAATGTTTCCAACAAACACGATTTTCGCGATTTCTTCTCACAACACAAAATGTTTTCAAACTTTGATGAACTTTGATGAATGCAATACATAATTCATGAACACAGTGTATTTTTCTCCAATTAACTAATCGATATTTAAGTTAAAAATGGACAAGTGTATATCGCCTTCTTTTGTGAGTTATTGAGCTGCATACACTCTAGCGTCTGTAATTTTGATCGGAAACGAAAAATTATAAATAAGTTTATAAAACTAGCTTGAATATGACGTCGAATATTATGAAAAATTAAAATTGCATGTGGTTTTAAATAATCAAAATAATAAAAAAAAGAAGTGACCATTTCCAAACATGTTTTGACCGCGTAATTGGGGTAAATTCATACAATGAAGATCATAGATCATAAGACGCTGAACTCTCTTCTCATTTGTTTAGATAGTGAATATAGCTTTAATTCGTAAATAGCTCTTTAAAGCGAAATGTATGTCCTTGGGAAAATTTTCACATTGTCATGTATAAATTAACAATTATTCCAATTTCAAACTTTAAGTTTACAAATAAAAAATTGCCTATGTAAAAATTTATATTTAGAAAAATATTGCCTAGTACATAATATTTCAGGTCATAAAACCACTCATCCATTGGGGTTTATTTCTCTTAAACAATGAATGAATGAGATATAATAGAGAAATGTATAATTAATAGGGGTTTCTGCCGAAACCTAATTTTTTCACCTTGAACTTATTCAGGTCGCGATTTTTGGCTTAAAAAACAGAAAATAGAGACTTCCGACCCGTTTTTGAGATATTATTTCAACTAAGGAGAGTCAAATTTCGAATATTTGTAGCGAAAAATAATTTTTAAATTGTACTATAATGAAATATACTATTATATTCTAATAGATAATATTGTTTTTAACAACGGTTAACTGACTTCGCCTTTTTAAAGAAAACCGATGCTGGAAACTTCTCAGCAAAACCATTTTTATTGAACTATAGCGAACCCAAAAATCGTGGTTTCTACGTGGGTTTTTCAGTTTCGGTTTTTGTACCAAAGCCTGTAGTTTTCGGATTTGTTTATATCGAAACCAGAAACCTTAATTATGCCATATGAAACTATTCTAGTTTTAAAATAATAAAGTTTATAAGTTCATAATAAAACTTCATAAGTAACAAAGCATTTTTCTGAAATTTGCATTATTTGTTTGGTACAAAGAAATCTTCATAAACCCTTAATAAATACAGTATAAATGATACGTATTTATATGTTAATGAGAGACAATTCAAAGAAGACAGAAAATCTGCAAAGCGAAATTAATGAAAATCCCACTGCCAAAACCCAACAGCACAATACGAGTACGCAATGTAAAACGAAATATTTCAAGCAGTGCTAACGAAGATATTGTTGAATTTCTGCGCTCGGGAAGTCCAGCTAAACTTGTAAGTTGGCAACTGAGCAAATCGCGATTCGCGTTTTGAACAGACGCCAAGATTTCAAGAATCCCGCAAATCTGGAATTGTGAAAATGTGCGTAATCCCCCAGGGCTGCACATGCAAAAGGAAAATGAATATTCACAGGGCATTCTCAACTTATTTACATGATTTCGCAAACGAATAAACCGAGAATAATCCCATTCAAATAATTCCGTCATATAACTGCAGCTATGATAAATGATGGCGGATTGTGCTGGCACATCAAAACAGTTGTAAATGATAACCTCTGCAATTGACGTTTTTGTTTGATAACATAAAATGTTGAGCACAGAGCTCATCAGCGCAGCGTAGAGGCAACGAATAATTTTTATGCGAACGTAAACAATTAATAGCGGGCTGCGTAAAATACTCGATGCAAAGCAGGATAAATAAAGGAGTAAAGGCAAACTGAGTCAAATACAAATGATTCGCTATTACCCTATAAAAGTTGCATGAATTCCTCCACTTGGTTATAAACAAGAAATTTTATACATTTCAGCCGCCGAGCGAGTTGGGAATTAAACATTTTCATTTTTCAAGAGCTGTCTCAAGGCTTGCCTTGTAATTACACATTTTTATCGTTCCATGTGCAGTGTGCTCTGGACATAACCACAGGCGCGAGTCCAAGAATTATACAATTTTAATTTGCTCTATAATTTTGTACGAATCTGGGAAGAAAAAAGTTATTGCTTTATGTTTTTAGTCTACTTATTAAAATATCGACATATTATATAATTATTATCATAACCACAATTGCTAAATTTATTAGAATTATTAAAGGACTTACTACGATGAACATACGTGTTGCGTTACGTCCGTGTGAATTCCAAGGCGTCACATCCCAATCCGCATAATGGAATCACAACCCATGTATTTATTGTCCCGATTAAACGGAATGTTGTCCCGAAAAATCGAAGTAAATTTACATTACTTCGCGGGTTTTAGTTCAGTTCTTTAGTATTTGTTTTTTTTGTGTACTTTGTTGTGACGATGAGCAGATGTCGTGATTAAGCAGATTACTTTATACGGAAAATCGGGTAGCACAATTAATTAAATGTTGCTTAACCTGATTCCATTTGTCAAAATTGTCGGTTATTGTCGTATATATTTATCAGTTGTTTGGCCTTACAAATACGATTAGCATTTAGAAGGCATTTTGCAATTTATTTTTCATTATAAAATAATATTGGCGTGGAAATGACAAGTTGATAGAAATACGTCATATACCTGCATGTCTTTGGTATTTCTTAATGTTAATATTAATGTTGAAGAAAACTCATAAATATTCTGACAATTTTATTAGAAATTATTTACAATTTCTTGCAATTATCAGATTTTAGCTATTGAACTGTAATAGTATCTGATGTTTTATTGACATGTATAAATTTCAGACAGTCCGCTGAGTATAAATTAAACTTTTGAAAAGCAAAAAGGTCTGTACAGTATTGGAGGATTGGTATAGATTTGAGAAGTGCTACACAAATTTTTAAATCATTAAATTATACAAAATAGAGTAATTCATTATATTTTCAGGCACATTCTTGAAAATAGATGATAATTGATTAACAAACAATGCATTATAAAATAATATTATAAAATAAAATTATAAATAAATGAAACCTGTCATATGCGGAACCTGTAATATCGGAAAGTCCACACTGTTAGCCCTTACCTTAGGCTAGTTCGTTTCAGATAGCTCAATTTTACTCGAGGGGCAAAATAGCCCCCCGGTTTGAATTGGCAATAATTTTCCTCAAAAGGACACACACACAGACCTCTCGTGTGACTTGATAGTCAAAATCAGTTCTTTGTGAATTGCCAAATGAGAGTATATCGTAGAAACAGAAGGTTAAGAATCCCTGTTTTAGACTTAGTATAGTACAAGTATTTCATACTAATCTGCACTTTTTTTTATTCATTTTAAAAATTAACCATTAAATTTTAACAAAATTCTACCACTACAATTTCGAGCAGAATAAAAACAGGAATTTTTAAAAGCAACAACTTTCTTACAAGCTAATAAACTTTCCACTACATGGACGACATTGCCAGTCCAGATATTCCAAGTAACCACGCAATTATCGCAGTGGAACGCTTAAAATTGAAAGGTATTTGCATTCCGGCGTTGACAATGAGCAAATAGCAAGTGGCGTGCATTGTTTAAAATTAAAAAAGCGCCAGGGCGTTTGCGTTACCAACTCACATTAAAACACGAGCGTGTATCGCGAGAACAAGTGCATCGTTCGTACGCGAATTAATATATTAATAACATCGCGCTGGCCGTACAGCCATACAGCCCCGTCGCGTCGACCGCGCGTCGTTCATCTGAATATTCCAGCTCCCCGGTTCGTGCGCAAATATATTTTATCCTATTTGCATCGGCCGCTGTGCGATGTGCACGAACACAGGCCGGCGTACCGCATGCGCACTCGACATAGCGGATTATTATTATTGCCTATTTTATTGTTGTCGAGCGGTTGATGATTATTATGATTACGGCGCGTATTTGCGTAAAAACGTTGTGGCAGGTCGTCGCCGGGGCTCCACGTCGTCAGCGGCAGTCGTAAAAACGGTCATAACTATTGGAGTGTAGGTATATGTATATGCCGAGCGCCGCAAAACTAGCCGCGAACGCATGAAATATAGAAAATATTCGACGTGTGCATACATCAGTAGAGTACGTTCGGTTTGGTTCAGGTGGAGGAGCCAACGAACGGCGGGGATCTCTTTCCTGTGCAGACTTGTGCCGCCACAGTCTGGCGTGTTTGCCTGCACATGGTGTACAAAACATTGATACGCGCCCGCCACACCAGGAGAAAATATAATCCGAGTTTACGATTCTACGAGGTAGGCGGTTACGTGCACGCTGCGCGTACGATTGCTCATTGCTCATAGAAAAATTGAAACTTGAAATCGAAATGAGTTATAAAACAACCTGACACGCTCGCGCCAACCTCTCTCGACGCCGATTGATTGCGCACCGCTGGTGTGCGATTGTAATTTCATTACGCTACGATTAGACAATCTTCGAATTGCAAGATCTCTTTCATTTGTATGACTTTAATTTATGGCCTTTTATGGGGGCAGATTTTAATTAACTTCAAGAAAGGAAGCATTAACTGATTAATCCCAGTGTTTCTTTCAATAGCAGTTTCCTTCACTGCAGTGGTAAATGAAATTTTGAGTATGTTTGGTTAGACTCTACAGTAGAGGTCTCTAAACTATTTCCAATAACGGGTCAAATTCGATTTTAAACGTGGGGGCTCTATGGGAATTTTTGAGCCTCGTTGCAAAGTGGGTTCCCTCTTGAATGTTCTGTGTCTCATCGTAAAAGGTCCCATGTCTCGCCGAACGTACCATCTTGATTTCACAAAATGGAAGAGAAGGGCAAAAAACTATCAAAGCATGTTCATGCCCACATCTAATCTCTATGGCAATTAATAGGGGATTACAGAGAAATTTCAATATTCAAGGTCCATCAAACGTCAATTACCTCGAGAAAACTGATCCGAAACTTTCAATGAAAATGTTTCATATTTTTCTCAAATTTTGAATTAATGCAAACTTAGGAAATTATATTGTGACGTGTATAATAATATGTATGTATACCTTCACACATGATGAAATTATCAATTCGTTGTGCGAAAAACAACATCTTCGATAGTGGATTCCCTGGAGGTTTAAGTTGCATTTTACGTCATATTCTTAAACTTCTTGTCGGCCATTTGCGACGCAATGTCGCGCTTATTAAGTTGCGCGCAATTAATTACGACGTAATTTAATGAACGCTCCACGTCGACGGCGCGCTCGTTTGTCCCATCACTCTGCCGCTACTTCGACGTCTTCTTCACCTTCCAACACTTCTCAAACTGTAGCTTTTTGTCTTGAGCTGATAACTTCGTTTCTTTGCCAACCTGAAGAAACGTCACATTATTACGGCGCAATGCGTGCGCTTGGAAGCAACTTAATAAACTCGATAATTCGTTGTTTACACCTTCAAGAAGAGATGAGTCTAAAGATGCTGGATGCGTAATTCTGTTTGTGTTGAGCGGACGGGGCGAAACGAGCGTGAAAACAAGCGCTTAGAGAATGGGAAACCCTTCAATTCTACTGCGAAAACTCCGCTTTTAGGGCCAGAGAAAACAGCTCAAAACTTATGAGTGGAAAAACAGTAAAAACACTGAAGGGAAGATATTTTCCAGTAGAATGTTGAAGGCAAGTTGTTCATGTTCAAACGAAGAGCTTATTTGCCTTCGGTTGCTTATTTTTGTGCGGTATGGTTTCATCACTGTCCCTGGCACGTCCGCATCATTCCGTCAAACGCGAGGGTTGAAATACCGAAGGACAGAACGCAACAAAAACCTGGTTTTTATTTTCTCAGGCGGCGACACGTCTCCAGAGGCTCCCAGGGGTTTGGAATGTATCACTTTCAGTTGGCAACAACACTTGGCAACAATATTTGTACGAATTGAAAAAAAGCTTAACAAACGCAAGGTTGATTCCATCTTTCTGATGTTAACAAGAAAACATCTCACAAAAATGTCAAACATTTTTGCTGGATCTCTAGCGTTCTATATTAATTTAATATCCATCAAATTTTAGCTTTAGATACCCACAGCACCGCACAGCTCTTTGTGCCACGCAGCTGTGGAATAAGTAATTATACAGCGTCGACTTGTTTGTCAGGTTTAATTTGGTTTCCGGGCAATTAGATAATTAACACTGGAGCGATTTCACAGAGCTCCGGCGTTTCCAAGCCATCGCGTTCACGTCTCTTTCCAGCTGCGCCCGCGCCTCCGCCATCAGCTCCTTTATAAATGTTTGCGCACAACGACGCCCCATCCCGGGCCGGTTTCAATTCCATCAAAACCCACCAGAGGAAGGAAAGCATCCCTATATCCCCTATATATACCGTCCCTACATGCGCATTTCACCATGTACGTTTACGTCGAGTTTAACGAATTCGCTTTGAAAACACTGTTTCTGATGAAACGGGTGGAAATCGAACAAAAAAATCGAAATTAATTGGTTTCCATTCCATTAACACAGCTCCTAATAAAGTACATGCGCAATTGCTTTGTGCAGAGACTTCAATTGAGTATAAATGTGCCGAATTTGATCAAAAGCATGAGTGTTGTCATTGTAATTGAAGCAAAGAGATGAAAAAGTGCGCTACTGGTTATTATGAATCAATACATTTAAATTTTTATTATTTTTAATATTTCAGAGAACGCATATATTCATAATAAATAATTATTTCAGTTAATATTAAGGGATTGAACAAAACTTGTTTAGCCTTGATTTATTAGATCTTATATTTTTATGGAGGTACGTTTCCCTCCTTTTCTGCCTTATGCCAAAATATACAAAGATTATTTTTGAACAAATGGCACAAAACGTGGAAAACACCCATTAACAGTGATTATTTCAATACACGTACACGTACAAATATGTTCCTTCAAATCTGTGACAGACACTTGGGGAGACTCATTTGATCTACAGTAAGTAGAAGCGTTATACTTGATTGAAAGATGAAGAAGATGACAAAAGATCGAATCTATTATACATATTGATTGCACGTTTAACAAGACTTTTTGCACAATGTTTTTGAGCTAGTTTCATAAATGTTAGTTATAAAGGTAGGTCGACAAAAAAGTATCAACGTCGAAAAAAGCAAGCAAGGAGTGAAAGAACATTTCAGCAATCAGTGCATACAGCCAACGCAGTATTACTTTGTCGTGACGCTAATTTGCCACTTAAGAGTTCAACTAGCGCTGCAACGCCCTGAACATTCGCGCATTACGTCCACGATTCGCAAATTGCACAGGAGAAAAATTCAAAAGCAAATAGTAAAGTTCAGGTGCCTTCGTGCTCTTGCGCCACGTTCATGCCGCATAAAACTTTACATTTTCAATGTTTCGATCCTATCAAAGTTTCAATTTCTTTGTTTGTTGCCTCCTATATGTAAACGAGGAAATTTTGGGCAAGTAAAAGTAAAAATGTTATTAGTATTATTCCACTATAATTCTTTAAACTATTTCGCCGAGTAATTATATTTCCATTCATTACCTTTCTCGTTGGTAAGCAACGCATGCACAAGACAAAATCAGAAGGAGCAGTAAATTGAGGAAGTGAACAATTTTTACGAGGCACTTTTCGAAACGGGCGCGTTTTCAGGGAAGCGTTTACGAAATCGTCCGCGGCGTGCACCACGCGAAAAAATGGGTAGCCGCATAATACGTAATTAATATAATTACCGACGAAATTCGCTTAGCGCGCCAATTTGCGAAGGCAGCGCAGTGCAAGACAAGCGTAACAGAGCTGTTTCGATTGCTGGCTTACACCATCAGGCAAGCAAGGAAGTTGGTTTAAATATTCCAGTATTTAGCATTGAACAAAGCGTAACAACAAGGAGCAACCAGCTGCCGCACAACCAGCATAAACTACAGCGAAATGGACTTGCAAGGTCGGAGAGGACTGGCAAAACGGATTCGCGGCGGTGTTGTCAATTCTGATGGCTTACTGAGCGCCGTCGTAGAACCGAAGAACGAACGCAATCACTCGTCGTCATCATCAAGACGTTCCGTGGCTATTTTTCCATTCGCATGACTGCGTTGATGACGAGTAATCCAGTACAAACACACAGTCGACGAGATTAACCGCAAACCGCGAGAGCGCGAATGGCCGCAAACGAAATGAAATGCAAGATGAGTCAGTAATGCGTTATGCCGTAACTAAGTCACTGTGCTTCAAGTATCTTTGCCGTAGAGGGATGCCCAACCTCTTCAACCAGCACTGATGTTCAGCAGTCTGAGCATCAGTTAGTAAGCGTTTGAACGAAAATCCTGCTGAAGTTGGTAACCTCCCCTGCAGTTATAAGCGTCTAAAGTGCGGCGCGTCATTTTCACTACGTTTTCGCGCGACGGCGAGCGACGCGGCGTGGCGCATTCCTTTATTTCGTTTTCCGCCATCCCGAGAGTACTATAATAACTGCATAACCATGAACGTCGAAATGCGATGGTGTTGTTACAATGGGCACAATGGACGTCGCCATCGCATAAAGCGACAGGCGAACACGATGGCAAAGGAACAAAAAGTCGACGCACAAAAAGCGCAAAACGCGTGCGTTCACGATCGCGGTTTCTGTTTGTCATTCGATTTGCCTCTAAAAGTAATTACACGCAGTACTAGTCATTTTTTCCCTTGTCGAATCTGTCAGGAATTTAGCGGTGGACCATGGTAGCTTGAAATCTAGTTAAAATCTGATCAGGAAGGAGGAAAATGTTGGTTTGTATCGAATCAAATATCTAAAATGCCAAAATGGACTATTTAGAACTACACCTTTCAATTCCAAGGGATCCGCAACCATTTAGCATGTGAGTACAATTTTAATGATTCGTTTTTTACATTTTCAACGTCCGACATATCTATATTCACATATTATTTTCAAACACTGACCTATAGATATTTATTGACATCGGAATTGCAGGTACTTTAAAAATATAAAAATAACATGTGATCTTCCTACTGTCATGTCTACTGTCGTGAAAAATGATCGAAATTTATCCAAAGCAGAATATCAATAAAATAGCGATATTTCACTTTCAGTTTCACCAAATAACTTGCTATTAAGTAAGAGTTGTGTGTACTATCACTTCCATTACTAATATACGTTTAAGATTAACAGCTACTCAAGAACAACTAAAAACACGATAAATGACAGTTTTTCAATTTGATACTTATAATTTTACGTTATGGCCGACACTTTTGGTAATCCGAAGCATCCTATCTAGTATGCTAGAGTCATATAGTACGTTAAACAACCAAAAACATAATTTTAAATATAGTTTTTCCATGATACTAGTAAGCCAAAAATGTTCATCTATACCTAAGAATAACAATTCTTTCACAATTACTATATGTTATCTGATCACTTCATATTGCTAAACAATTATCTTGGAATCAATTGTCAATTGTGTTGGTATATCATTCTTTAAAACAAAGAGCAAATTTGCTCTATAACATGAGCAAAAATTAACAAAATAAAGAAAATATGTACCAAAGAAAAATTGAAATTACGAATATATCTACTTGAACTTAGAAGAAAGAGGTAAAAATCTGGTAAATTAAATTTGCTATCAGTTAATAATGCGCAAAGAAAACAAAGCCAATTAATTCGCAAAAGAAAAACTCAACAACAAAGAACCACAGAGACATCTGTCCTCTGACATTCACAACACAATAAATAATTCAAGTTCGTAGAAGCAGGCGCAAGTTAAGTGGAAGTACTGCGTGCCCCCCACAACAGTTCGTGGAAGCATTGTCGAAGAAAGAAAAACAATCATCGTGTTCAGCTGACTGTGTCCATTTCGCGAACGACAAACACACGCATCACGCATGTTTGACGTTTGCACAATTACAGTTGTCAGTAATTGTGGACAAGAGCAATAATCAAATGGCATTTCGCAAGAAGACAGAGTTAAGTTATCAAATCGAATTATTTACATTTCCACTATTAAAATTTGGCACTGGAGTGCGTCCGATCCGTTGGAAGACTACTGGGAGTAGAATCAACAAATCGGACGAAGTCTCCCCAGTTTTCGAGCGGATAAATTCAAGTTTCTGGTTGATTGGCCGGATCTCGGCGCCGCGACTTGTCCATGGTCATGTTTCATGACGTCAAACGAAACGAAACAACGCAATCATGTTCCAACCGCACCGCGGCAAATCGCGTCGACCAACTTCTCGGGCGGCGAATCCAAACTACGCGAGCGCACTTTGGAACTGCGGCATTGTTCTACAAACTTCATATAGATTTGTGCTGTTAAGCGCGATGAAGTGAAACTGCCCGTTGGATTAGGTTGCGAGAATGGTGAATGTGATATTACATATTCCGAAGACGCTTACAGCATCCGCAAACTTGTAGATCTAAAGTTTGTTCAAACTTGGATGTTCTAATTGAATTCCTTTAATTTACTTACTAATAAGGGCGATGTTAAGACGAGAGGAAATATGAAGTCTTACCTGGAACAAAAGGCACAATTAATTTATATATAAATGTATTTAACTGAAAATCAATATTTTCAATTGTTAATAATATTCTCTATTTGTTCATGTTGCATGATTCTCGAAGTGTTTAACTCTATAAGAATAAAATTTGATGCTCTAAATATAAAACCTTAAACCAATGCTTTTACAGAATAGAGTGCTAGTAGTATGATGAGACTTCCCCAAGACAAACACTCCCTGATTGGACTGAGTTGATTTGGGAAAGTTAGGATCTAAGGAGAATGTTCAGCACTGTGATGCGCTGACTTCTGGTCGCCATCAATATTTGAATTTGGCGCCCTGTGCGCCAAGTGGCAACTGCGCAACGCTACTGAGCATCCCTTTTTGGCCTTGCTAAGTGGTGCGCGCCCTCGGCTCGATCTTGTTCTTATCCGACCGTGGCGCGAGTAGGTGGGTTGTCAGTCTTGTAAGAGTTCAATAAATATTCGTTAAATTTACCACCTTGTCGTTGTGAGCCTGTCGGAGAATCAATGTACCCTAGCTATTAATTTAGAGCTCGTGGAGAGAATCGCGAGGGCATATAGAAATCATTGTAAAAGACGCAATAAGCGCGAACAGGAGTTCTCATGATTTTGAAAGTTGTAGATGAAAATGTAAGGGTTTGACAGACAAATGAAAGTTGCACAAATCCTACACTTTTATTCCTGTCAACAGAAGCTGTAAATTAGTTAACTTTACACCAATTTTTAAGAATTCTAAAGAAGTTCATTCTAACATTATAAAGGATCAGACATTTTCTAATGCCGGAGCCCAAAACAATGTACCTTTCCTTCGACTACAACACATTTATATTCGAAATTGATTTTAACAATATTTCTGAACATAGAATAGAAATTAGAATAAATGTTTGTAGAATTGAGCGATGAGTACACCTACGGTCACTTATATTCCAATAATATTTGTCTCCATTAAGCAGAAAAACAAGAAGCGTTCGCGACGCATAAATTGCATTCGACAGCCAGTCAGACTCTGTTCCATCAGCATGCCTTTTACGACACTCGCGATAGGTTCGCATGGTAATGCAATGCTAAAATTTACCTACGCACCACGCATTTGCGACGCATTTAAACAATCAATCCGTTGAGCAAACACCAGCGAACCAATGGCGGGCCCGTTTGCATGCACACCGAGTTCGTCAGACAGGCAGGTCAGTAGCATCGACTACCCTTGAAACAATGATTCATTGCAGGCGCACAAAAAAGTAATTTCCCGTACAAAACATCGAAATTACTATAATTATACCTAATGACGAAGTAGAGTTTTCCCCAGGACGGGAAATATATAAAAAAACATCCATGGTTTGATTTCGTTAAAGTGATTTAGTTAAAGAGTTTATATTCGCGTTTCTGCTGCGGGTTCCCAGGTTTTTGCAGTTCAAATATAGATTGAATGTGCAAACTGCATAAACACACTGAGCGAAATAAAGTCTAGCAGGCGAATACATCGGTGGGCTCGGTGCAAAGCTCCCGCGTAAATGCAAATCGGGAGATGCAATGCGTTGATGCGCTCGCAAGGCCACGACAATGCAAACACGAACGCCCGACGACCTTGCAAACACACATTCGCTGCGAGTCCAACCACCAAAGTGATTCGTCTTTATGCCATGTCGACCAATCACCGGCTAAATTCGTTCCCATCGTAAAAATCCGCTAGCTGTGTTGATCCCCAACATCCTTGTAGCGACACCCACAGGTTCTCTGGCGGCATCCATGTGGAGGGTCGAGATGTTTTCGGTGTAAGCAGGAAAACAAAACAAGGAGCTTTAGTGCTCAGCAGTGCGTTTTTCATAAGGCGCGATGGCTATTCACACCTCGTAACTTTATGCCGTACCACACAATGCGCACGCGGCGCAAAGGTGAGCATGGAAATGCCTAGCATTGAAATGGAAATGCCTCGCATTGAAATGGAAATGCCACGCTTTTAACTTCGATTAGCATACGTATAGTGAAGCTGTTCACTTCAGGCCTCGAGGATTGGATTGTCTTCAGCTATGGGTACGTTTGCATCTATTATACAGCTGTTACAGCTTCTGGGATGTCATTATTTATGTGGTGGTAAGTATTTACTCAATTGAAGGTGAGGATAACGGTTTCAGGTGCTAATTACGCACATTCAGAGAGACATAAAAGGTAAACTTTAATATTTAATAGTTTTTCACCTTTTTGTTTACAGTAATGGATATTGATTGTAACAAAACAAACAATATTAATTTAAGACACAGTAAATTTTCAGTATCGACATTTTCTATTTTCGATATAACGATATTTAAATATCGATTTCAAAAACCGATATACCGAGATTTGGTATAGGATTTATCGGACTTGGATCGTATATTATGTATGTTAAAAATTTAAAAATGGTTCGTGATCGCCCTTCGAACCGTGGGAAATGATCGAAATTCGTAAAATCAATATATTGATATTTGTCCAAATCAGAATATCCATGCAATATCGAAATCATATATCGATATTTATAGATATCAATACATTTTAAACATGTCCCGGTTGAGCCAAACATCTAGGAGCCATCACAACTCTCTTACAAAACAATAACATGTTGCATGGAAATAACTGTCAATTGCGTAATTAAGGAGTTATCAAACATACATAAATTAGGCGTGTCACTTTCTTTCCAACTCATGTAAATACCCAATTACTGCCTATAATTACGCGGCAGCATCGTACGCACCTACACGGTGCACAATTAAGTCAATTAATACATATTAGCGCTGCATGCAAGTACGATTATCGGGCAATTCGCCGCGGATTTGCGTCCGTCAGTCGCCAGTCAATTGAGGCGATTAGAACGCGTTTTCCAGCACGCGCGTGCCGCCGACTGCCCCGCATCCCGATAATGCATTATTAAACTATGTATTATTGCACGAGTAGCGATCGCGATTGCCAATAAACGCCAACTCCTTTGCGCCACACAAATTTTCGTCCGACTGCAGTAGCGCAACCAAAACACTCGGCCAGATACGAACGTAACATACGCTTAATGAGGCGTGAAATTGATAAAAGCTAACAGCACAAACGTGCACAAAATGTGCGCTGCACATTTGTCCACTCATTCGTTCGGCTACCGGCTACTGCAGTGCCGATGCCTGTGCAGTGCGTTGCAACCCAACGTGCATTGCAGGCAGGCGCAAAGAAATGTGAGGAAATGCGTTCGCGCTGGTAGCACCGCCGCACGCACTGAAGGATATTAGACAACGGATGAGAGAGTCTGAAAGTTAATTATATTTTCATGTTTTCAAGTGCGTTCAATTGCACCGGAATGGGGCAACATTGCGGTGAGCGCGGCGTTTCGCAAATTGTGTAAAAGCATCTGCGGCGCAGCAAAACTAGTTTAGCACATATGAACACCGCAAAGCGTAATTTTCCAACCGACTGCTATAATTCCAGACAATTCCGACAATTTTAAACTATTCTCAAATCGTCTGAAAACTTCCACATAGTTTCAAAACTACACTGTTGTTTCACTTAAGAAGAAGTAACTAACACGAATGGTACCGAGAACCGGGGACCTCATGGACAGTGGTCATCGACCATACCACTGCGCCATTTGGCTGGACCAATAACTAGATTTAAATAGTTTTTGTAAATACGTTATAGTGTTATATGGCACGATTTAGCACCTTTCTGTTTTGTTCAGTACATGAGTTTCATTAAGGATTTACGAACTTTGAAGGAAGAGATTAAAAAAAGACATTTTATTGAATAGCGTTGTCTGCTAATTTCTTATTGGTAAAACTACTCTTGCAAAATAAAGAAATCATTTTATTTTAAATTAACATATATTTCACTACAAATGCTTGGCTTCTGAAACGATTCCGCTTTCAGAAATGGTAATTCAATGGTGCAAAAAAATGATGTCAAAATTGACAATGCAAATATAAACTTTCCCAGGATTTTCAAGAGCAATCACAAAAATTGCAAAACTGCTAATAAATTGTCACTGAAGCGTCACCCCATCAGATATCTTAGCATATGAATGCAGAACGCATTCATTTGTGTTGATATATTGCTAGATAGTATGTAATTTTATATTACGGCTCACATGTTAAAAGTGCATTATAGACCTGTCAGTACTAGTTCCAATCAAAAGTTCATCAGGAAGCCGAGCAGACTCACAAAGAAATGGAAATGAATACATCTAGTCATTATAATACCCTTAATTCTGAAATTTTAAAAATGTTGCATTTGTGACATGTGACAAGTCAAATTGACAAGAAACATGAAATAGACATTTCTAAATTCCACTTCACGTAAACTGCAAATTCTCGTCGAACGAGTGCAGATGGTTGGGCGAAGTGATGCACCACCTGTTGCTCGTGTGGAAAATCGACCCAAAACTAGGATATCAATGCGTTCCTGGGCCTTACATCGCCGCTGCAGTTGCCCTGCTGCAGTTCATGCCCAAACAGCGACGGGCGCAGCCAGGCAGCACTTACAGTAACGGCAAATAACTATAAACTGGGAATTCACTGCTCACTTGGCGCTTTTTGACACACCTCGCGCTCTTTAAAACGAAATCAACGTTTTGGAAACATTCCATCCAACTTCTACGAAACTTCACCGCCAACCGTACAATACAAACCATCGCATAGACAAATAAAAACCGTCCCAAAGTCGAATAAAGTGCAGAAAGTCAACAGGAACTTTGGCAATCGCTTCCAATAACAATGCATTATCGAGACAGCGCACACAGCGTTTTCGTAGAGGCTAAGTAAAAGTGACTAATCCCAATTGTTTTTAGCCTTTGTTCAGGCGTTATCCATTTTTTTGCTCGGGTAAAAGCGACGTGAAACAATATAAGCGCTGCTCAAATATTTACGTTGAATTTTTGGCTGTCTGAAGCGTTCGGATACGTCTACGCGTCTACGAGTCTAGACAGCTGACAAATTTCCTGCAAAAATACATGATTAATGTGCGAGCGAACGCTGCGGATTAAAGAAAAGCCGCTGGCCGAAACAAAGGCATGAGTAAATTAAATTTCCGTAATTCCTCGCGCGCAATTAAAACCGACAAAATTGGTACGTGTCCGGAAATGTTTCGGCGATTACCGACGGCGGCAACTTTCAAGGAAACTTTTCGCTGCTATCATATCAAATCAGAACGCAATTGCGTGATTCATCAAACTTGTTGGAATGTTGGCACCTTTCTTTTCACATTTTCATCATGCTTCCCGTTATATAAAAATAATATGTAATTATATAGCATGGTAATTATATTCCATATTTCTCGCTTATAATTTATATAAACATTTTCCGTTTGGCACGAAATCTTTAGTGGCTGATGTACTTATCGAATATTTATTAAATGTTCATATAAAATTTACACATTATACTCATTAAGTGAAATTTTAAACATTTTAAATTTTTAAGTTCATTACTGGAGTCATTCATTGAAGCGAGAATTCAATCTGTACCAAACCTGTAACATTTTGATGTATATTTATTGCATATTCTTTTATATTAATGAATCTTCTTATATATTTATTATATTCCGAATTCTTTTACTATTTTTGGTGCGATTTTCAAATGCGACACTCTTTAAGTTTACTGATTTATATCGCCTTATGGACAGTCGCATGAAAAATTATAAACTTTAATCGCCTCCACAGGTCGTTATGAAAATCGCTTGTATATTTGTTTTCAGTTTTTTTATGATCTTTTTTTTGGTGTGACTTCTTAGTGCTACACTCTAATTGTTTCCGAGTTAATTACATTTCTATACATTATGGCCAGGGCAAGGTGTGGGAGTGAGGAACAAGGAAGAAAGGTGTGGATTGGGAACGAATATATGGAATGTGTGTTATGTCAAGGTGGGGTGGATACCTGGGTGCATGGTAAGGGGGTGGTTGGGAGAGGGAGGGGAGAGTGTCACAATAATGAGGCAAATTGTGAAGGAGAAATGGATACGAAGGAGAGGGATGACCAGATAGGGAGGGTGGGATGAAATACCAAGGATGACGAAACATATGTAGAGTTTCCGAAAACCTGAGTATTTTCAAAAATCATAATAGTTGCACATGTACTTTATTTACTTTATTTTGTCTTATTATTATGGATTATATTTTTGTTTTATTTATTTATTTATTTTATGAAGTCTATTGGCGGTAAAATGTAAAATGGTGTAAAAGTTGAATGTCAATAAGGGTCCAACTACTACTACTACATTTCTGTATCACTTTATGGACAGTTCCATGTTAAATTATAAACTTTGATCGGCTCCACTTGCCGACAAGAAATTCGAATGTGAATGAATTAAATATCCTATTCACCATACCATTACGTAAACAAACTAAACTATTCACAATAAAAGTTCAACTTAAAAGAAACACTTTCAAAACATTTCCGTGCTGGTATACTGTTGACATCCAGTAGGATTTATAACCGTAGCTACAAACACAGAAAAACGAATAAAACCTAAAAAAGCACGAGTTATTCATGAGTACCACCAACTTTTTTATGGCGAAGATGCGCGCGGTAAGTGCCAATGGCGACGTACGTATAAACACAGCCGATGGCAGGTGACTTTATAGCATAATTTACGACATAATTTCAGATGCATCTATGTATCTAGGTAGAGTTATAATGCGAAGCGTGCGCGCTACTGTGGCGTTGGTGTCGCGCTCTTCGCAAATGTCTTTATTTTCGTTTGCGATTTCAATTTCTGCCGTTCGACGTGCCCCATGTGCGCATCAGCAATGCTCGTTGAAACTGGAGATCGTCTTATAGCGTGTTGTAAATGTAAACCTAGAGATATGAGATAATCCTCTTTACAGATGGGTATTCAAATACACGTAGTCAAGTGCACAGTGACACTCTGTACGTAAATGATGACAAAAATAACTTATGATCATGGACGGGATGGCATGGGATGGCCGCTTCCGCATCGACAACTGTAAGTACTGTAAACTGCAATATAAAATGGACTAGCGGATAGGTAAATATGAAACCTAAGTTGTCGAAGAACTTTCTGAGCAATATTTGATCATTTACAAAATGGCTTAATACATTATATTATTTACTAACGATCGCAAATACCCATAATGTGTAATCTTTGATATATTTTACTAGGATTGGGGATGAATCCCCCGGGATCCCAGTGTTATCGATGTTTGGGGAGTTTATCAACTAGGAATTAAAAAATAAGAATAATCAATCTTTTCGCGGCCCGCATATTTTGTCTAAAGTTTTGTCGCCGAATACAGATTTCGATACATACCCAACGCGACACATATTTAATAATAATTTAATAACATTTAACAAGGAAACTACTACGGTAGTATTCAGATATTTTTGGCAATTTTTGTAGATAATGTTTCGCAGACGCGATAAATATCGATATCAACATTTCCTGGCATATAATTGATTTGACCTCCATGTAGTTAACATTATACTAATAGCATTAGTTTCCTGAATTCACGAGATAGATTCAAACGATTACTTAGATCACTAACGGCACTAAAATAATCAATTTCCTTAAATTTCTCACGAAGAAGAAGAAGAAGTTTCAAAAACAACCATACCCAATAGATAACTGTGAAATAAGAAAGTATTTTATTGGTTCTAACCGATAGGTGTAGATGGCAGCTCAAGCCAATCTCGATATTACCGATATCGCTAAATATCGATTTTTGATGAGTGCGTTATATCTACTTTGGAGATCGTTTCGTAGAAGACTTCCGAGAAATTCGAACACTAATTTGGACAAATACATTATATCTAATCTAAGAAATACATGTATGAATTACTTCAATTATCTATGTGCATTTCGAAATTAATAAAAATACTCCACTTTTGTAAATATATATTTCAGAAATATACAAGAAAGAAAAACAATGTACTGCAGGAAAGGCATAGAATCACGCACAAGCCATAATTCCTTCGCATTATTATGCACAGTAGGGTGGCGCATGTTCGTGCGTAATTTTCATATAATACGACAAAATGACTGCAAGAGCCACAGCCCAACGGCACGGACCGGAAATGAAGAAGAGGAAGCTGCGCTAGCGAACGTATGCATGGTATTTTTATACCCCAACGATGCGGGCGGATTTACGAGGACGAACGCAAAACAGCATCGACTTTTGCGCATTTCGTATTTTATTCCAACCATCTTCGCCATTTCTCACATAACTAAAATTCCCCAGAAGGCAAAAAATGCCTGAAACAAGCATTTGAATCTCCATCTGAAGGACACGTGTCATAGGAATATATTAAATATATTCATAATAATCCGTTACAATAAGGTATTTTTCCCAAGCGTTCGCAATATGCATACATGTATGCAATAACTGATAAAGACTCCCACGGGGCACCGTTCCGGGTGATCCATTCACGACTTTTCCGTCGCGTCGTGATGCGCTGGCGAATCGTTCTCGCATCTTTAATTTAATTTTATGCACTGTGTTCGTGGCCGGTGGGCACGAGGAGAACACATCGCGACGATCACAGACCGAAATTATGCGTGCAACAACACGCATGGAACAAGACACGTCGATGATTACCTTACATGTTAGCCTTCTCATCGAGAGATGTATCGACAGCGCTTTATTCTCTCTTCCGATGAACGTCGCCGGAAGGTTGGAGTTAAGTGCGAGTACAGTTAACCTTACGAAACGGCGTCGTGGGTTTTTGTACGACTAATACCTCATATGCGTAAATCAATTAATTAATAGCCTGTGTGATTATTGACTAAACTGGGCGTTGGCTATTGCTATAAGGCATCGCTTCATGTAATTTGTTACATTTGAATAATTCTGTTATAAATTAGTTTTTGTAAGATCAGGCAATCAGGCTATCTGATCAAGCAATTTTTATCGTCTAATGTTTCCAAATTCTCGTCTAGTTGTCTTTCAACCCCGATCCAGTGATGACGGACCTGTTTGAAATTGTGTCAAGTTTCGATTTAGTTGTTGTAGCAGTTCCTGGGTCACCAATGACCATTGAGAGCCCCACGTCCAATTATTGATAATTTTTGGAATTCGTAACTACTAGGTCTTCAATCTCACAGGAAGACAAGAGCGGGTCTATCCAAAATTGGTGTGGATCAGAAACTGTCACTCGTGTATAGTGTCGTCATTACCTTCCCCCAGGAAATATTCCAACGCTAGCTACCAAATCTCAGTCCTATTCCTAACTCCTCAACCGCTATCACTCAATTATTCCATGGATATTCATAGTCATTTCCTGGGAACTAATCTCAGATTTAACTGTAAGGTAAGAGTTTGGACGAATCCTCTTTTAGAAATATACATTTACAAAATATACAAATTATTTTATTTTTTGCAAAGAAAGTAGTAAATTCCTAAATGAAGCAAAGTACTTCTACAAAGTGGCTTACAGTTTTAAACTCCCACTTTTTATAAATATTTAAAACTTCATTAACTTACAAAAACTTTAAATCATGGAATAAATTTATGAACAAGTTTGTCAAGCTTTTTACCGCATTCGCAATAAACAGATCTTAATATTAATCCATGTGTGCCAATACGGGACTAAAAATAACTATAATTAACATACGAATGGCATGTAAAAAGTTCGTTTTTATCTTTTATATCGGTTATATCTTTTATGTCGCGAAGTTCTGCACTTCGGTTAAATATAAATTTCAATCCGAGCGCGCAAATACAAAAATACGACCCGGATAGAAGTTGATATAATGACGGTATAAATAAAGTTCTGCACAGTGATGGACGATATGGAGCCGAAATAAAAATCGCGAATGCTGCGTAACGCCCGCTCGCGCGTTCCGGCGCGTATTCTGGAATGATAACAGCCGTTTTGGCGGCGCGACGACGACGATGCCGGCACGATGATAGTCCGCAGGCGCCGCGTTGACGCTACCCATCTTCGCTGATATTACCCGCACGACGACGGCGGAAATATCTGACTTGGCGCGCAAAGGCACGCAATGGGGATTGTTTGGTGGTGGCGTCGACGTCGTTTGGTAGCTCTGCCGGGCCGAGGAAAAGGCGTCTACATTTGCAATTTCGTATTTTCCTAGATCCGGACCCTGGTCTCTAATAGATGGATATGACAATTGTTTATATACAGGGGAGTAAACTAAGAGGATTTATTCTGAACAAGGAAGGCTAGTTCTGGAAGCGATTCTTTATTTATATTTAAGTTCTCGTGAACCAATTAGTACATATTTGTAATGGTCGCTCCCAGGATGTTTCCTAAGATCAGGACTAAATTTATTAAGGAATTTGTTTCGTTCTTTTCGAAGAGGAGAAGCAGTCAGATTCTAGGCTAGGTTTGAATTGTTCTTGTGAAATAACTATAAGTGCCAGCTTAACCATAATTTATTAATAGGATTGTTTTTGATCTATTCAGGAAGGAATCTGCTTTGGAAAAGTGGGAGATATTGTCTGCGGACACACCAACTAATATGAGAAATATTTTAGCTTCAAGAATGATTTTATGGGGTGAACAAATGATCACCATGATTGAAGCATTGTCCAACTGATCAAATCAGCTAAAGTTACAAAGCGTTACTCTCCGGGGTACAAATTTCGTAGCCACAGAGTAAATGCTAGTTACCCCATTAACACATTGATAAATTGTAAACCACTGATGATCAACTTTCCTGAGGCCTTGGATCAAATTTCCTCTTTTGTGACCACCGTTTGCGGACGCAGATCTAATTTTCCTCATCATGAACTCCCCGTTTAAAGACGCGGGCAAATTTTGCAATCATGGGTTAGTTAAAAGCGTGCGTGGGCCAGTAACTGAGCCACAGGTATAGTTTGCTATGACTGATCTAAACCAAAAATTTTCTCCGCCTTGGCTCATTTAAAGCAGATCAATCATTCACACGTCCAGTACTCGTCAACCTAATAAATCGGTTATCGGTTTCCTTCAATTACATTTATCAATTTGAAAGTTTGAAAAACACTTAAACCCAATAGTAAGACCTATCCATCCAACTAATATTCATTCCGACCAACTCTGTATAATCATAAATGTAATAACTAAAATGTTGAGATCTCGCAAAACTACGTAAATTGCCATGTCACAGCATAGCATAGTTGGGAATTCCCATTGTCCGCTTACAAGCCCAAAGCGAAGAAGAGAGAGAAACGGCGAAATGAGCGAACATCCCCGGCAAAGTTGAATAGTCCCCCGAATATGTCCTTTCAGATCCGACGACGGCCCGGCGTCGCCAAGTCTCGCCCCACAAAGAATGTCGGAGAATTAGAAGAAGGCCCACAGACCGCCAGCATGCACAACGCATCGCCATTCACACACATCAATGTGATTCTGCAGCAATGAGAGTTCATGCCAATGAAGAAGCCCGGTCCGGCTTCGCTGGATATTGTGCGGCGGGCGCTGCAGTCAGTATGCAATTTGTGCGGAATGCCAGTCGTCCGCATGAAATTTCATTAAATAAAGCCGGGGCAAATTAAAAATATACCCACGCATCGTCGAGTATTTTCAATATATGCCTATTCTTTCGACCACGGCAGGCGCAAAGCGTTTGCAACGAAATGCCGCTGCACGAAATTGTAGTATTTACGCGCGTTCGGGAAAAGTATAATACAATAAAATCCACATTCGACATCGTCATGCTGTTATAATAGGTATCGAACGCTAGATTATAGCTGTTTGTGCGTACGCTAATAAGCATGGTAATTATGGCGATTGTATGCGTATGCGAATATGCATATGAGTGTGCGCGTGTCGGGTGTGTGCAACACAAACATCGTGGAATAGTAAAAGTAAGACAATGTTATAGAAGGCAAGGCGCGCTCGTCGTAATCGTTTTCGTTTCCTGATAAAATGCACCGTTGCTGCATACATTTGCGCGCCGTTTGCACCTAACCATTTGACTGCCTTCCTTTTTTCGTCGTCGACGCGGCGCACGGCAATAAGCAGCATATTGATGATGTACGGCCGCTGGGTAAATCCTCTTGGCACGCCGTTATCACCACAGATTGCTTTTTTGCTCTCGTAGAACGCGATCCCGCTACCGTAATTAGGTACGCCTTCCGACAAATCGGTTCGTTAGTGTTTTTATTCAAATATAAACAACAAAATCTATCAATATTTAAAATAGGTTGCCATTTTCTTACCCGCATAGAGAAATGACATTGCACAATATAGATAATCATAAATTTGATACAAAACACAAGTAGACGATATATACAGAGTGTTTATACATGAATATCTAGATTTTAAAACATTTTATACGAAACGTAAACAAGTTAATTCTGGAAATAAACGAGCCGGAATTATTTATTAATATCGACATTTGAGTTTTGCTAAATATTGTTATCCAGAATTTCTATCATTTTTGACATTCGAGCTCGATAGATCACTAAGTGACACGTTCACGGCCCTATTTCCTATTTTTAGGGAGCTTATTCCGACAATATCTCCAAATATTTTAAATCGATATTTGAATATCGATACATCGAAATTTGAAAATATCATTCTTAATGTAACTCAAAATATGAAAATATCTATGTTAACAAATATCGTCGTCTAGTGGTAGCATCTCCGCTTACCACGTAGCCGTACTCCTACGTTCGATTCCCCAAGGTGGGCAATCCACCGGGTGAATATTATTCACTTACAACTTACCACAAACACAGCACTAAACATTCAACACCCAACATTCTACACTCAACATTCAACACACAACTACTACTACACACCAACCACTACACAACAAAAACAACACAAATTGTAAACATACAAATATATATGTACAAACACGGCGGAAAAACCTTAGGGTTGATAGCCATTAAAATATATACGTTAATTTTAAATATCGTCGTCATCTGACATGTCTACTCTGTGCCCAAACTCATAGCCAAAGACAGTTTTTGCATCGATCGCATCATATAGCTTACAAATCTGTAAACCAATCTCTTCAAATCTTTTTGGAACGTGAGTCAAATTTTCTGAATATATAACTGTATCAACTTATAGATAGTTATTACTTTATCTTTCCAAAATATTTATTAAAAAAGCTACCAAACTATATTAAACCTTGAAACCACTAAACTAGGATACTGTACTGTACAGTGAATGAAGGTAATTATAATGTAGACATGTATGTTTAGACTGGAACAATGACTGATAACAGAGTGCGTGGTATTTTAAAACAAGTTTATGGAAATACCTCTGACGTTTGTTTAAACTTTTCATTGATTAGTTCGATTGGTGTAAGTTACACTTGTAATTATCATCGTCTTACAGAGGCATTGCCAGCCTGTTAATAAATTCCCTATGAATTGCGTCCACAGTCGATACATGCCATCATAGTTATATATAATTACGACACTCCGCGTACAGTTAAAATCTGCGCACACCGGATGTAACCAAGTCCGCCATATTACGCCGCATTCGTCACATCACGTTTTGCGCTTGTCCCGCGTTCTTCCACTCTCATCGTGCTGCGCGTTTCCATTTATTTCATAATTATTATATTCTGCATTTGCATTAAGAGTCATATGTGTTCAGGAACAAAACTATATGTATATACTACATATATTACACTTGAAGAGATAACATAGTTAAGTAATAGTTCTACACTGAATAGATGTTCGTTCCAAGTTTGATTTCGACTTGATTTATTTATTAGTACATTGCGTTTTGCATTTACATGGTGCACATAGCACATAATTCCGTAATTTTATGCCGTTGTAACAACGTTTCGCCAATCGCAAACAAAAAGGCGCGACGAAACGTAATTAAAAACTAAAAGTTCCTGTGGTGTGAAATTAAATGTACATTTTGTAATAATAGCGTAAAGATATGTTTAAAATCCGATTATTATTGTTTTTATACATGTATAGCTACTTCAGGAATCGCCTCCATTTCGTCGTTTCTTAGGAAAAACAAGACATGTCAATGGTGAAATATTGATTTTCTTGTCATTTTCCTGTCATTTTCTTGTTTTGACATGTTTAATATGGACAGACATCTAATATTAGCATAATTCTTTGATAACTGCAAGAAAACATTAAAAAATTAAACTTATATTTCGCAGAGAAACTTCACAAATGATGAGATTTGCATCGACAAAAATAATTATATTTTGTGGCTCCCAAATTATTATTCTCGTAGTGTCTTAAGCGTTGATATCTTTTAGACTAATTTTCCCTATATTCCAGTACAGAATATAATTGCCTACTGTTGCCCTATTAATTAGCCACTGTAACGCAACCCCAGGACACATATTTTTGTGGTATATTAAACAGAAGTTACAACGAATATATGTTGCACTGGTTCAAAGTATGATAAACGAGCGATAAAACAACCTTAAACATAGTATAACATAAAATTCGATTCCAACAAAGTGACAATTCCCACAACACTTCTCATATTGCGTGTCCAGACGTGTTAAATTAATTAGAGAATATTAGAGCGCAAACGGTTGTTTCACAGGAGTAGTTTAGCTCCGCGACGATTGGGGAACAATCGTGAGTGAATAAAAACCGATTGTCTCGCGACAATTATCCTCACACATTGGGTGTTTGACAAGCGGTGTGAATTAGTGATTACAATCGCATACGCACGCATATCCATTCAACACCAACACTTTATTGTGTTGTAACAAATTCTTGCTGTCTATTTCATTCTCGTTCCATTTCCAGAAAACACGATGTTTAGATAAAGAGAACTTTCATTAAGAAAATACAGTAAGTTTTAATTTTCTTGAAATTTAACCACGTATGAATCTGTAACAATATATGTAATATTATTACGTTATATGATTAAATATTAAAACAAAGCGTGAAACCCAAATAAAATAGAAAGTTGCGGTAGTAACACTATTCGCACTTCTCCAATGCATATAAGTCGCATTCGTATGAGTAATTTTAATCACATTTTATGTTAAAAACTAGGAACAATTTGGTTTCATCTACGTAACTATTTAGAATTGACATTGTAAATAGCTGTGAAGACCAAGAAATATAGGCAACTTCATGCATCTTAACATGAAACTCTTAAGCTTCGTTCGGACTGAAACGCTTTGCGCGCGCGTCGACTGCCGTTTAAACCCACGGAGTTAAATGTAGAATCGCGCAGCGATTTGGTATAACAAATTACAAAAATTGACTAATATCTCCAGTACCATCGTATTCAAGCTCTGGAAGGTAGGCCTGACTATGTGGATAGTAAAAGGTTGAGCTCAGAAGAGAAAAGGTTGATGGCAAGGACGAGATGTGGA
>WSZQ02066149.1:0-25355 GCA_019419845.2 Weissflogia rhopalogaster
AAAATTCAAAAATAACCCAATTAATTTGGCTATCATTGAACCGCTTTGTATTCCTTTCACTGAAAATTCACCTATCATATTTAAAACTCCTGAAAACACACTACTACGAACATACAAAAACATGTTAACCTATTATATATACTATGTATTACGATGTACATTTGTTTCATGGCAGTAATGGTCGATAGCCGTTAAAATATATCTATCTATCTATTCTTACCTAAAATATAGAAACGATAATTCAGATTTACAAAACGTTTCTTTGAAATGTACACAACCGCCTTCTGTCTATATTTCACGGCTTTCATCTAGTTGTTTCAAAACAATGGCCAAAGCCTACCTTGACCAAACATAACGAAAATAATTAAAGAATATATTCTTTACATCCATATTTGTCGAAACCGATATTTCCAATTTTTCGATATATCGAAATATCGATATTATCAATATCGATCAGATCGAAAATCCAAATTAACCTCATCTGTATATGGGCTTCAGGACTAATTACAATTTTCAACAATCAGGAGTGATCATTAATTCACAAGGAATCTCGGACTCATACACCGTCTACACCGGTGTTCCCAAACTGTATCCGTGATTTTTGTATATTGCCCTAAAAAGAAAAAAATACTTCGCAGATGGCGGTTACGTCAATGACATGTCAAAACGATATTAAAAATTTCGATCTCGATATATCGATATTATGGAAAATGAAATTATCGATAAATATCGAAATTTTGAGGCCGATATATCAATATTTTTTGACACCTTTATACCATACTTATATTCACATATTAATTGTCTAAACTTGTCAAAAATTTAAAAAACGTATCGGTACTTCTTGGTAGGGAAAGTATCGCTCTTTTTTGGTTGCGAAAGTATCTAAAGAGAATCTGATAATTATCAAAGAGATAAATACGTTCCATTACAAGAAATATGTTTAGAATCCGACATTTATTGACACACCTTTCATTCTGCCTGCTTCCGAAGAAAGAACTCCGTGTTAGGCCACAGCCTAAGTTGACCGCTATCGTTTTTCATTACAGTTTTTGTTTGTAAACGGCGAAATGAAATGAGATCGTAAAACATTTATTGTCAGGGTCGGTAGGTGCCTATCCTGTGCGCCTGTGTATGTATGTGTTTTTTTGTATATGCGTTTGTGTATAACCGTGTGCATTCATTACCGGGTGGGTATCGACTCGAACTCGAATGCCGAGTGCCGTTGCGCACCAGGTGTAATTATGATAGCGAGACGTTGTGAGGTGTACGCCAAGTGTATATGCATGTAGGTACTCACGGGTGTATGCGACTGTTTTGAAGGGGCGCTATGCATTCGGGCGCACGCGTGGGTGCGTTTATGAATGCATGTACGTGAGGCATGAGTGTGATTGGACGGCATGTAATGTCGGCGAGAGAGAGACGATTATTGCATGGCGGATCGAGTGAGATTCCGGCGATCGTTTCTAATCGAAACTGATTTTATGGGCTTTACGGTACATGTATATTGCTTGGATATTTTTTAAGTTATTTATATCGTCCCTTCAACATCTTTAGCATATCTTATCTTTAGTACTCATCTTGCTTATGATATTAAAGATTAATAATAAATATGAATTAAAATTAGTTAATATACTGGCGGAAGAAGTGAAGTATTGCGCAGATTTATGGGACTTATTTTGGTCAAAAGGTCTAATTGAAATATAAATAAGTATAAAGAAATTGCATTTTTTTTAAATATAATTAGAGTTAAAAGACTGAAACCCTTAGATTTGATTGAAAATTAATTAACACCAAAATATAGTGCTTCAGGAGACGGGAAGAATGATGATATTAAGACGGTGAGCAGGATGGCCCTGTTTGGCCCCATTATTCTCAGAGAAATTGGGTATAATGGGGAATGCCCGGTTTAACCCGAAACTGACAAGGTGGAAAACCGAGTTACCCGAAATTATCGGATACCCTTGACATGCCTACTTGACAGCATGATTAAAATAAATTTATAGCATTAAATTAAAGGAAACAACTCGAAATAAAATGTGGCATTTATGAAGCAATCTATCATTAACCCACGCATAACCCACGAGTATGACAATGGATGGAAATTATCCTACTCGTGGAAAACTTATATTCTTTGTGAAACAATAGCATAACACAAATGAAAATTTACAACAAGATTGAAAAAAAATGCGTCCTATTCTATTCACTTGATGCTATCGCCACTTTATAGGCGCAACGCCTAATTTTTGTCATATATGCGAAACGCATAAATAATGTAGGCGTAGGCAGGCAAGACACTATGGCAATGCCATGCCGTGCAAGCTACGATAATTGAAGCGCTGAGCCTGCCCAGCGACGGGTAAAATTGTAAACGATTGCAGTGCAATTGCGTGAATGCGCGCATTATGTGATCGCCCATCATTGTGTGACGAGCAGAGATGTGCTGCGACAAGCAATGCGTTTGCATACTCGGCCTGTACTCATGTCCGCCACGCATGTCATTCAATTTTGATTGCCATTGTCGATGCACACGGACGATGGGCGCAGATAGAGAGGATGCACGCTTATATCTCCTCTCAAACGCTGCCAATTTACATATAATGCGTTTGTTCAGGCAGCTTTAAATTAACGCGTTATGTTGGATGCTATGCTTAGATGGCAAGCCATTGAATGGGTCTCTTATTAGCATGCATTGACCTTTGGCAAGAGGAGTCACATTTATTTTTTTACAGTTTAAAGGACTTCTTCTTATCTTTAAATATATAAATAGTTTTAAATAGTTCTAAACAGATAAATAATTGTATATTTTTACGCTAGATGACAATATAATATAACAATGAAAGTTGGGAAAGTTATTGTGGTGTCATCGTCTTGTTAAACTTTTTTTGTTTAGAGTGCAACAACTTGTCTTGATGTGTCTAATTACATTGTTGGAAGTACTTTACATTATTGTGTCTCGCTGTAGAACCGTTGGATTGCTCTTTTTCTCAAAGTCTAATCATTTTTTAACCGATAAGAAGTTAGCAGCGAGCGAGAGAACATTCAATTCAATTCAAACTAAACTGTAAAATTAAATTTTGACATTTGGTACTGGAGCTGAGAATATGTTATAGATTGCGCTACTGAAATCAGATTCATAGTCTTTGTTTTGTAATATCAGGTACTGGTCGTATGTAATAATCACTTAATAAATCCCTTATGGAAATTAACATACTGGCATTTAGATAACCGAAAAATAACAAAAAAAATCAAATATATACGCAGATGTAAATATTCAAGATATTAGATAGATAATAATAATAAATATATTTGTTTTCGCTATCGACCTTTAAGGTCTTTCCGCCGAGAATATACATTTTGTTATTTACAAATTAATAAAACAAATGAACTATATAATTGTATAAATGAAAAATTTGAATTACAAACAAGCAAAAAGAAAATAAAAATAAATGGACATAAATAGTAATGGACATAATAGATATTAAACAGTATTTCTAATTTATATTGTAGTAATGGTGGTGTAGAGGATGTGAAAGGGTTTTGAATTTAGGTGGATTTGGGATGGTGGATCGTATGCAAGCTTCATTTACAATTGCAAAGTTTTGCCTTTTCATTTTGAACTTCTCCTGCAATTCAAGGTAATGGTGTTCTATGGGGAGTATAGCACATTTTTCGTAAAGCAATGTATTTGGGGGATTATGTAAATGATTTCTGGGATGCCAAAGTTTAGTAATGATTCTAAGCGAAGTTGTCTCCGCAGTACTTATTTTCTTTAGGCAGGTTTTAGATAGATATACTCGGCGTTTCACAAAAACATATTTTGTTTTTTTACACGTTAGTTTTAGGGCGGATTATTTTAAATAGGGGAATTTTCTCTCCATGGTGGGAGGCTCGCTGCTAACTTTGTATCGGTTCGCTGCAGAACTGTTTGTTTGCTCTTTTTAATGTCTAATCATTTTCTTAATAGTACATTTGTTGTCTTCAGTTAAAGTTTAATGTATGCAATCACGATGCTTTGTCGTGTCTAACGTCCAACAACTTGCAAGAAGAAGAAAAGATTAGGAGAAAGGGGGCGATCGGAAAGCGTTTTGCAAGGCGTGCAATTCGCGTGTTGTTCGTTTTCTACGTGCATCTATCGTACTTTCTACTATAAATTTCTTGCAACGTGTAGCCTCATAATTTCAGCTAATCTCTGCCTGCACTAAGCAGATGTTTTCCATGCGAGATCAGGAGAAAACTGTTATAAATGTGTTGAATTCTTTGGAAATTTACATAGTTTATCTCACGTACTTTATTGCAGTAGTTAATTAATAGTAAGAATGTATTATTCTTAATTAGCAGAGTAATTTCTCTTGATGTATTGAAATTCTTTAAGCGGCGGCTTGCCGCGTTGTGGAGGTCGGTGCTCGTTAGATCACTGCAGTTAAGCATCGTCGGACGTAGCTAGGCGTTGGGTGGGTGATCATTTGGTCTCTCCACTCAATAAGTGGCTGCGGCGCCGTCCGCGAACTCCTGATTTCGCAGTAAAAACGCGAATGAAGGTTGGGCGATTCGCTTGCAACGTTCCCCGGTAAAACCCATATGTACAAAAAGTTCAGAGCAAGTACCATCAGTAGCGAACCGTATTGGGCCGGGTGAAAGTTACTATTCCCTTACACCACTATGTGGTAGAAAAAAGTTGTTGAATAAATAAAAAAAAGTATTGAAATTCTAGTCTTTTGTATCTTACAAGGGGAGGGCCAGATCGTATTCTCTCAGATTTTAATGTAGTTTGGTAGACATGTAGAGTAGCCCTAGCAACAATGCCTGTTAAAGCGAGACGACGCACTACCCAGGCATTACCTTTAAAAGGAGTTTGAAAATATGTATTCAAGCTTATATATCTTATCGGTAAGTGCTCGGTAAACAGTTCGATGTAGCCCGGTTGGTAGCGTCTTTGCGAAGCGGAAAGTCTGCGGGTCGAGGCTTGTTTCTTTAAACTTTTTTTTATTCGATTTTTAAATATTTTAAAATTAAAATTCATTTATTAGATGCGCTAGATGTTCGAAAAATGTATGTTTTGGTTGTTTTCATGAATGTATCATCCATCATATTGTCAAAATACTGCTATCGAATTAATAATAATTGTAAATTGAAATCATCTATTTTATTTTAAAAATATTTAAAAATCGAATACAAAAAAAGTTTAAAAAACAAGCCCAGACCCGAGGACTTCTTGCTTCGAAAGCAAAGACGCTACCAACCAGGCCACACCTAACTGCTTACCGAGCTCTCACGGATAAAATATGTAAACTTGAATACATATTTTCAAACTCCTTTTAAAGGATAATGCCTGAATAGTGCGTCGTCTCGCTTTAACAGGCTTTATTGTTAGGTCTATTCTACATGTCTACCAAATTTCATTAAAATCTAAGATGACACGACCTGGCCCAGCCCTTGTTAGAGATATAAACAGTAGTCTTATTTCTTGATAAGAAATAATATCCAACTAAGAAGCTGGAAATACAAGTAGCGTTTAAATGATTAACAATAAGTTTAAGATATTAAAGCAGTAAGATAACATTCATGTTGAATTTTTTCAAAATTGCAAAATATTATTGACTTCATCTCTTTTGTCTGGTTATCCGATCGTTTTCTGCGATTTAAATCGCATTTGTTGCGCTTTCTAGCGTTCGCCGATTGCTTAGGATGATTTCTAACCTCGATTCTTCCGAAAAGGATTAGAGAGCGAAATCAATTACGCCGCACAAATGTGTAATTTTCCATAACGCATTAAATATCAAAGTTGAAAAGAAAACGTAGCGTTAATTATCGCATTTGTGCACAACGGAGCTCGTCCGCTCGTTCGTTGATTAATAACTAGGAAATATAATAACTAAATAAAGCGTTGCTTCGACCAAGGCGAAGAAGCTGCAACATCAGCAGCGAAGAAAAAGAAAGTCGATTTCTAAAATATTGAAGAGGAGGAGCGCAGTGAGCAATTTACACCTTTTTTTACTTTAATATGCGTTAATTCTGTATGTATGATTACGACCGACGGCAACGACGCCGGCGACGGCATGTCAGGATGTTATATTAGAAAGTATTTGCAGAGAGAAACTATGGTGAAGAAAAAATGGCAATGCATGACATAAATTGTTTAAGGTGACGCAAAATAGCATGGAATTGTGCATAAAGTAGTGCGCAAATGTTGTGGACAAAGCGATGTCTAAAGTGACGTGAAAAAATGTTAGAATTGTCACAAAGTTGCCTATATGATGATGCGATTACATGTATGACCTCGTTTTCACTTCCTACTGAATAGAAACTTATAGTAATACAATTTTAAAGTATAATAATATATTTTTTTCAAGTTTTTAATCTAGTATCAAGAAGGTGATAATATAATTTCCCATGTTTGTAAGCATTTTCAATGTAATCTTGATGTCGATCACATTGACACTTTGTCAGCATTGCTCAACTTGTTTTAAACCACCTTTAAGACTGGCAGGACAGAATGCGCCTTAAAAACCTCGGCCATCTTGTAATTTTATTTCGCCCAAGCTCGTAAAAGGCAACAAATCGTTTAATGTCCAAAGAAAGCCCGCGTCAAGTGTATGAAATTCAGTTTTTAATTGCAGCGCGCATTGCGTCGCGTGCGACCATGTTTTATGGTTCGATAATTGCACACGCATCAAGGTGAGGACGTCGTGTGAGTGTCTCACCTGCTTTTTGTCATTCAACTTCACTTTTTTGGTTGACCATCAAGTGTTGTTTTTTTCTCGATCTGATCTGATCATATTTTTTAAATTCAGAAAAATATGAACTTGAAATGAATATTTCTAGCAAAATGTTAAAAAGTGATTTGTTAAAGTTGTAAAAGTGGAAAAGTAAGACTCCTTCCAACCACTAAGAAAGCATAAACTAGTTTAAACGAAATTTAATGCATTGTCAGTGAAACGCTGGGTTAAATAATATAAAAAAAGAAACTTGATTTTGAGTTTGTTTCGACGACGCCTGTGAATGTGGGTCATGTTTTGAGACTTCCTCAACATGTGCCCATTTCCTTGTGGCATTAAATTAAATTTGGTTTAAAGAATATACTTTTAAAAAGTGGAAAGTTTCGCTTTACCCCAAATTTACGCAGCGCAATATTGTATGCAATGCTTTCTGAAAGTGTAATCTGTGTCAAATTTATTGATGATATTGTCTTCTCCGGCTATTCTTCGAGTTTATTTCACGGATGGTTTTTTTAATGTTATTTTTCGACGCCGGATCCAACTTTCACCTCTTGCGGGCGTCGTGTCCTAGTCTTATTTCTCGGGCTGGACTTAACACGGTTTTTTGACGTTGCCAACGCACAATGTTTACATTTCAATTTACTTTTACCTACATTTTCGCTGACGAATGATTAAAAAACGACAACGCTCACGACACGTGCGCACCGTCACGCCGGAATTTTAAGTGGAGTTTAATCAATCACTTGTATGCCACTTGTGTCGCGTGTTAATATTATTCCGTCGTATGAAAATTGGACTATGGTAGAATTTGCAAATAAATTTGCATAAATTACTATAATTTAGCTTAGTTTAGTTTTTGTTGATAAAATATCGATAGGAAACGCTCAAATATATGTTTGTAGCTCAGTTTTTTTTTGATTATCTGCAAATTTATGTCAAGTTTATGTCGAATTTTAATGTTTTGGATTAAGTATAGTTTTGTTGTATAGTTTTAATTTTTGTCTTGCTTAGAACCTTGTAAAGAATTGACACAGTGGGTAAATATGTGAAGAGAAGATGGAGAAATATGTCTGAGACACATTTAATGGCGCATAAAAAGTGTTGTAACGAATCAATTCCTCATTGAGACCTGTTCTTAATTTAATTTGAAGAATTTTTTTATTCTCGACTTCAAGGATTTCTTGCGAGATTACTTCATAATACGCACTTTGACTTTTAATGTTTTGCGAATTATGTAAAGACGTTACGTTAGCGCATTTTCACCATGTTTTTAGATTAGAAAGTCAAAGTTATTGTTTTTATTTATTGTCGGTTAAATTCTGACGAGTTAAATTTATTTAACAGAGCCATAAATCCCAAGAAAGGGGAAATTATTGTCGTGACAACCAAACTTGGTCGTATCAAGGATGTCTTTACCTTCAATACTGGCGCTTTTTTCTCGCTTTTTTGTTACTCCACATAAGGCAAATGATATTGATAAATACGACGTCAACGATTTCCTCGTGTTCGACCTTCGTTATCAGCAAAACACGCTGATTTTGTATGCTAACCGGTGCTAGATGTCAATTGTATCTCTCTATCTCATCTTTGTAAAGAGATACATTTGGACGAACAGGAAAAAATAACGCACAATAACCATTGTTAGCGTGTTAGATTTGCATTTTGCGCTTTTTCGATTATCGTCATATTGTCGATGTATGGCGTGGCTATGAACACCTACTCACAACATGCAATTAGCATATCTCCACGTCTGGATGCTGGGGCACTTGATTTGCATCCTCAAGCTTTCAGTCTGGTAATATTTGCATATGAAAACTGTAGGTTTATGAACTATGAACGCAGTGGTGTGATGCAAACTTTATTCTTCTGATTTTTATTGTGATAATGTGGTAAATATGAACTTAATTAAAATTGATGATTCTTTTAATGGGCTGAAACGTTCACTTTTCAGTAACAACACCAGCTCCTCCACAAAGACCATGGATACCTGTGAGCAGACCAATTAGGACTCGTCCTACTTGTAAGTATTTATCCTCTTCATTTTTAGCGACTTTTTTTACGTGTTTGTGTCACTTTCGCGCGTCCTAAAACTTTTGCAATGCCTCAAAGCCCATCATTCGTGTTCGATCAAACTAACGAGAATGCATAGTATATTTTATGTTTTTACGTTTGCGTTTTTATGTCGCACCTGGACGACCCCATGCTGCCACACTCACCATCCACTTAAATCGAGTTCTTCTATTGCAGCATAATCGCATGCAACATATAGTAAATCCAAATCGCGTTGATGGATACCACACAAGGTGCACTTTTGCGCACATTTGGTACGACTGACTGCACACGATTTTGCCCAACAGCGACGATCAGTGTGTGTTACTGTGTGTTTAGCAAGAAGTGGATTACGCAGATTTCCATTTCGATATTCTGCTTGATGGCCTGCCTACACTCTGTGGCTTAATTTTCAGCAATACTGTACACTTTGCAGAGAGTGCCTAGCTTTGAATCTCGGCTTCAATGTGTATACTTGCGGTGGCGCACCCATGCAAGCATGCATAATTTCAATTGCTCATAACACACTCGGGACACTTCTCGTCGGCGCGCAGATATGCAAATTGGGACTTTTACCGCCAACTCACCGACTTCCAAACGTCTACGGAACATTCTTGCATGGCACATATTTTATTTACGCTTCTGATGACCTTTTACGTTCGTTGATTTGTTGCAACATTTCGTTGATTAAGTGCTATCATGCAATGCTTCTTCAATTTTTCCACTTGTTTGTTGGAATTTTTTATGGTTTTGTAATTTAATCAAAGTTGGAATGTTTTCTTAAACAAAAATTTTACTAAAGATATTGGTATTTGTTCTAGGTATATTCACAGTAATGTGCTACAACGTCCTTTGTGATAAGTACGCAACGCGCCAGATGTACAGCTACTGTCCAACATGGGCGCTCAACTGGGACTATCGAAAGAAGGGCATCATGGATGAGATACGACACTATAGCGCTGACATTATCAACCTGCAGGAAGTGGAGATGGAGCAGTTCTACAACTATTTCCTGCCCGAACTGAAAAAGGAGGGCTACGAAGGCATCTATTCACCCAAGTCGCGCGCGAAAACGATGGCCGAAAACGAACGGAAGTACGTGGACGGCTGTGCCATTTTCTACCGGAGATCAAAGTAAGTTTCTGGAAGTAAAATATGTCTCCTACCTGTTTCTATAGGTGATCAACTTTGACTAGTCTTTTCTTTGATCATTTCTTTTTAGATTTACGTTAATTAAGGAACATTTAGTCGAATTTAACCAATTGGCGATGGCAAACGCAGACGGGCTGGACCATATGCTCAATCGCGTTATGCCGAAGGACAACATCGGGCTGGCGGCGCTGCTGCAGACGACGGACGGCGCCTGGGAGAATGCGCCCGACGGCTCGCCGGTGACGCAGCAGCCGGTGCTTGTCTGCACAGCGCACATCCACTGGGACCCCGAATTTTGCGACGTCAAGCTCATTCAGACAATGATGCTCAGCAACGAGCTGCGTTCCATCCTTGAGGAGTCGGCGGCTACGCTGCGCGCCAACGACAATGTCCCGGTGGACGCGAACGCCATCCAGCTGGTGCTCTGCGGCGATTTTAACTCGCTGCCGGACTCCGGCGTCATCGAGTTCCTCAGCAGCGGACGCGTTTCGCAGGACCACAAGGACTTTAAGGACTTCAGCTATAAGTCGTGCCTGGAGAAAATCTCTGCGTGCGACAAGCCCGCCGGCGAATTCACACATTCCTTTAAACTTGCATCCGCTTACAGCGAGGATATTATGCCTTTTACGAACTATACCTTTGAATTTAAGGTAGGATTGTTTAGAATTAGCGTTGCAGCGTCATTTTAATGTTTGATTCTTTTTCAGGGCATTATCGATTATATTTTCTACTCCAAACAAAGTATGACGCCGTTGGGTCTTCTAGGTCCACACAGTGCTGAATGGCTGAAGGAAAACAAAATAGTTGGTTGTCCTCATCCGCACATCTTCTCCGATCACTTTCCACTCCTGGTCGAACTGGAAATGATGTCGACGATAGCGCAGCAACCGATTAACGGTATCATTAATCATAGGTAAATATTTTTTAAGTTTTCGTTTGCCAATTGTTTGCTGTTTGTCGAAGCTGAAAAAGTAGATAAGTGGAATTCCTTTTTTGGAATTAATTTATTTTAATGTAAAATTTCAGGTAGCAATCGATGAGAATCACCTGCAACAACTAGCCATTGTCGCCTTGCTGTTCAGTACCTGGCTAACAAAAAAATTAAATCAACAAACGAAAAATGCAAACAAAAACAAGAAAAAGAAAAAACCTCAAGAAATCAATGCGCCACACGATGGATTCTCGAAATAACAAAAAAATAAATAACAAAATAAATGAAACTATATAAACGAACGTTGTACTATTCGCGGATAATTAACGCATAATCGGACATCGCGAACAAATCACGAGTAAGTACAAGCACTTGACAAGAACTTGATGAAATGGAAAATCGCTGATAACGAACTAAAGGGCACTGACAAATTTAAAAAAAAAAACGTGCGGCCAATCTCAAAAAGTGTACGCAGATGGAAACATTTTTAAAGATATTATTTTTGGCGCGCCGTTTCGACGCAAACTCTGTAAGCTAAACGCAAAACGTTTTTTATGTAAATCACACACACCCCGAAAACCACAAAATGCATCGAACCTAAACCAAAATGTGCAGAGACAAATCTTGGAGAAACGAATTTCCAATTCTATAAGATATGAATATGTAATATTAACTATTTTTTACTATCACACACTATCATGCAAACTGATCCAAAGCAAAGTCATGAAATGATTACAAAATAAGTGGACGGAAATAGGCAATTCGGAAACACCAACCAAAATCCAAAAGCAATGAGAATTCAGTCACATGTGAAACAAAAAGATATATCCTGCCAAACGCACACTTAACGTTTTTTTCTCTTTTTGATTTTGAAGAAAACCAATACAAGAATGGAATATGAAGCGAATGCAATGCGAATCATTTTGTGAATGGGGCGGCGCTGCGACGCCAAACAAAAAACAAATCGTCCTTGACGCAGTGCAGAAAAGCTGTTGTACATTCTATACATAACACTTTGTACATAAATTGGCAACTAGTGAACCTAATTGTAATCTAAAACTGCGACATAAAATAACACGGCGTCGAAGGAGGAGTGTTGCATGAGATTTTTAGCCGAATTTATATAATTCCCTCTCGTCATTCTTACAATAATTGTTGCATTCTGCTCGAAATGGCTTGATATATTGTAGACGTAGAGGTAGCAATTCGTAGCGATCCATCCCTTTTAATTACACTAGCTGAAAGTGAAACAATCAAAACCGAGATTGAATTTTGGAATTCATCCACAACAACTACACACAAACACGCGTGCGATGGTTTTTCAAATGTCCAAACAAGCTCATTGTGACACGTGCATTCGTAATACTTTTATAACTATGTACAATTTATCTATTTAATTAACGCTAACGATTGTAATAATTTTAATTGCTTCTCAATGTGCTGACACCTCTCGTTCCACAGTTTAGCTTCGAATAATTTAATTGCGATTTGCGAATATTTTTACCTCTTTATACTTGTTCAAAGATAATTTCCGAATGCGTAGATTTCGAACGCGAGTTGAGGATCAGCGATTGATTCAAGTGATAGTTTCTTTGTGATAAAAAATGCTCGGCTTCGTGTTTTTGTTTCGACATTTGGAAATCGGCGGAATTTTGTGCGCATTGCAAACGCAAAAGTGAAACGGTACTTAATCTTAATTGTTTAATGTTTATAATTTCATCAACTTTAATTTATTGCCTCATATTCACTTCTTAACAATTTATTTCTAAGATACACGTGTACGCATCATGGCTAACAATTGAAAATGTTTCTGTTGCCTTTCGGCGGCGTTTTTTTTTCGGCCCAATCAAGTCAAGTCCTTACGAAATCTTACAAAGCAAACGAAATGCGAGATCTCAATTATTTGATTTTAAACTATTTGCAAATATTTGCATATTTTTACCCCGAATATGTCATGACACCTCTGTTCCTTTATCTCCTTTGATACCCTCCATCCATGTCTTTATTTTTTCTCCTACAAAATGATTGGATATTTACGATTTAATTAGAAATTCATCTACAAAAGTTGTATGAATGATTGAAACTCATGGTTTTACTAGTTTTATTGGTATAAATTTTGATTGCTAAATGATGATTGTTACAATGCGCTTTCAATTTCAGTTTGGTTGTAATCGTTTTTGATTTGCGAACGCGATTCATTCAGACACAATTTTTTAGATTATGTACATGTTTTGCGTTTTATTTTTCTTTTTTTATGAGCATGCGAAGCAGTGTCGGCAGTCGGTGGTTGTAAACAGACGATGTTTAAATTTTAATTGAATCAAGACGACTTAAAATGAAAATCTTTCAATGATTGTAAGAGTCTACTGGAAGAACATGCATAATATTCCGACGAAAACCAACACACTGTAAAAGAAACTGATTTTTTGTTTTTGTAGATGTTCTACAGATATTTATGTACAATAGATAAAATAAGAAATAAAATGATTGATTAATTAATGCTTCATTAATATTATTCCTTCCGCAATGTTCTATATCTTCAGGTTTTTTGTGTTAATTATTTAATTAATACAATTTGCAAAGAGCAGACATGCTTAAAACAGACCCAGTTTGAGTTTGAAAAACGCTGATTTGACATGATCCAACGATTAATTTTCAAAATTCACAAAATTGGTGACATCTCAGTGCATAAACTACAAAGCTCATTCTTTACCGACATGAACTTCAATATTGAAATTAGTAAACTCGCAATTAGATGGCGCAACATGTATACATTTACTCCATTGATGATACATAAATGATCTATGAGTAAATTTACAGTAAAAATCTAAATAAGTTTAATTTTTTGCGAGAAAATAACAATTATTAAAAATGCATACATTTTAAACTGAATTCTCTCGAATGTTAAAACTTGGAGCAATGGGGTAATTACAAGAGATTTTCTACATTTATTTGACATTCATACGTGTAATTACAACTTTAATAGCAAAAATTGCCAATGTCTTCGACAATAAATTGTCAATTTGCATATCTTTGAACAATAATAATTGAATAAGTAAGTGTAACATTGACAAAGGTAAAAATCAAAGCGTGATTTACAGTAAAAACGCCCATGGCTGAAAATTCTGGGCATCTGTCTTGGGCTTGTGACCACAAAAAATCCAGTTTTTCATACACTTCTAGCTTCATTGAATATCCTCCTACCATAAAATTATTTACAATTGCCACGGTTCTCTTCCCTTCACTATTAAATTCCTCACAAATGTTTGCAGTTACATAAACTTGAGCCTAAAACATTTTCCTGTAAACATTTTTCAATAATTTAAAAACGCAATCTTACCATAAAATAAAAAGACATAATACACATAACGTAAAGTATAGATGAACCAAGATTATTCCTTAGAATATACTGATTCATCAACATATCAATGATGCACATTACATAAAATGATTCAAAAAGTTTTACTAGCAGTATAGATTTCCCCAATAGGTTGTTGTAGATATCCACCCAATTAACAATGATATTATGCTCCTTGATAATTAAATCCAAACTATCAGACGATCCTCTAATTACATCGATTCTTTTTAAACGACGATTCAATTCACAAAGCTCCAATTTCATGTGGAAACACAATATATTTCGCCACAACGTCATAGATTGTATAAAATATAAAATAGCTGTTTCTCCAATGCGTTGGAAAGTAAAGGCAATGCTTACTTGATAGAAAATCACTGTGAATATACAAATCATTGTTATAAATACAGAATTCCATAGAATTAAAATATACTTCAGCCACTTCACTTTGTTACTAGATGTGTAGTTTAAATTGTATAAAACTCCAAGTAATTTGTTTAATTGTTTTGCTTTGGTTTCAGTATTATAAAATACTAAGTCCAGCAGTGAAAGAAACATAACAATTTCGCCAAATATCATAAAAATAGAATTGTAATCTTCATATAATACTTTACAAACTTCTTTTAGTATTTCCAGGAGTAATAGGAAGATTAATAAACCTATTAATTTGTATTTATTTGATTCAAAACGTTCTTGGTTTTTATTGTAACGAGGAAATATCAGAAGAAAATTAAGCCAACATGTCAAGTAACGTGCTATTTCCAAAGAAGACATTTCGAAACTGACCGACGTATTGTTAATTTCAGTGTTAATTGTTGTTTGTGTTTGTCAAACACTAATTGTAAGGTAATTTTTCTAATTGCATTTATTCTATAAATATTGTGTGTAATGATATTGGTCCAATTAATTAATTGTTCAATTACTATGTCTTCATGTCTTTCATCGATTTCCATGACCTGAGAGTTAGTTTGCAATAAATTAAATAAATAATTATTCTATTATTTCTTTAATTTATTGCAAACTATTCAAATAAATTTAATTTTCATATTTTTGTACAATTACAATAGCATATGTTAAAGTAACATTAACGAAAGTAAAAATTAATTCATGATTAACAATAAATACACCCATTGCTGAGAATTCGGGACATCGTTCCTGGGATTGCGTCCACAAAAAATCCAATTTGTCATCAATTTCGGCACTAATTGGAGCCAGAGTTACCAGATAATTATTCACAATTGTTATTGTTTTCTTGCCTTCCTCGTTGAAATTTTCGCAAATATGTGCCGTAACATAAACTTGAGACTACAAAACACTCATCACCAATGGAAGCAATACAAGTAAAATTAAAACTTACCATCAAATAAAAAGACAAACTATACATAACAAATATAATAGAATTATCCAAGTTATGCATTGTAATATACTGCGTGTAAAGCATATCAATAATGGACATTACATAAAATGATTCGAAAATCTTCATCAGTAGTATTGATCTTCCCAGTAGATTATTGTAAATATCCACACAATTCACAATGATATTATGTTCAACAATAATTTTATCTAAGATTTCAGAAGAGTCTTTGGATAGATCAAGTTGTTTTAAACGACGATTAATACCGCATAATTCAGATTTCATTCGAAAGCAGAGTAAATTACGCCAAAATGTAAAGGCTTGCAAATAATACAAGAACAAAGATTCGGCAAGACGTTGGCAAGTAAACGTGATACTTCCTTGATTAAACATTGTCATACCAAAGATTGCAGTTGTAATTAAAAACACAGAATTCCATAAAATTAACAAATATTTAACAAACCAATCGTACTTATCAGTTGTGTAGGTTAACTTGGTTAAATTTTGAAATAATTTGTTTAATTTCTTAGTTTTCGTTTTAGTATTATATAAAACTTGATCCAAAAGCACGAAAAAACTTATGCATTCCCCAATAATTATGAAATGAGAGTGGTAGACTTCATACAAGTATTTAGTAGTTTGTTTAATTGCTTCAAGGATTAGTAATAAGAGGATTAAAAATGAAAGTTTGTATTTATTCGATATAAATTCTTGTTTTTTAAAGTTATATGTTGGAAATATTATGAGAAAATTTAGCCATGTTTTTAAATATTCGTCTAACTTTGATGAAGCCATTTCTGTAATGATCAGCAAATTGATTAATATGTTTGTCCAGTGCTAATAGAAAATACATTACGATAATTAAACTTCATTACATTATGCTAATTCCGTTCCAAATTATCTTAAAATGATTATAAAATTGTGCAAAGTCCAAATATTTATTAAATCATCATCCTCAAAAACGTCAAACTCAAAGAAAAATAATACAATTTCAAAATTCACACACTATATCCGCCATTTTTTGCTTCAATTTAACATAATATATACAGTTATTTATAGAAAATAAAATATATTGAGTAATAATAATATATCTAGTTAGGTTAAGTATCAATAACCTAATCTAGCCTTTTTAATCTAGCATTTCGTTCGCACCGATTCAAGAAGTAGGGAAGCATCGCACATCATCTTTGCATTGCTGCGTACGAGAAATAAAAGGTGGCATTCCTCATAGACGGTTAGCTGTACTTTAGCACAGACAAGACCATGAAGGACCGTAGCCCGTTGCAGATCTAGCCAACGTTGGAGGATAAATTCTCGCTCTGTGCAGGTACTCCCCAGAGCTACGTCACTTGGTCCCCACAGAGAAAACTCCAATACGGATTTCACCTGAGACAGAGTAACAGCTCGTTCTGTTGATAGTAAAGAGTGTACCAACTTTCTCAACATTAAATCCATAGGAAGAAGGTCCATAGCTTTCGCTACCACCAGGCATAAAGTGCCCATCTCTTGACGTGGCTCTTCATTCGGATGTAAAATGTATAATCTTGCATGAATCTCCTGTTTCTCCAGATCTTTAGCCATTACAAAACTGTTTAGATTTAGAGGAAGTTCTTCTACGCCTTGGGCTTGTAAGGTCTTCAAACTGTTGACCAATTGTAGGAGGAGGACTGTGGAGGCTTTATGGGTTTCACTGTTTGGGTTTAATCCGTCTGCGGGTCCCTTTCCTAGTTTGAACATTTCGCCAATAGTTGAAATTGAATGGATTTGAAGGTTGGATAGAACGGAAATCGTGGCCTGAATTGGAACTTCCGACTTGGGACGGTGGGCAAGGAAGGATGGCGGTACCAAATCGGAGAACTCAGTCACTGGTTGGAGGATGAGTGCTCCAAGGGAACAACTTGGCGAATTTGGAACGATTGTAATCATTAGGTTAACATTCTGTTGGTTCCACGATGCTTGGTGAAATGAACAATTTCCAATAATAATGGAAGATCCATTATTAGGGGATGACAAAGTTGGGGAACGTAGATTGAAGTCATTCCAACGAAGATTTTCGGTGGTTTTCAAGGCGCGAAGTTGTAGCGGGACATGCATTGTCTGCTGAATCTGTAAACATCAGAAGAGGTCAGACGACAAAAAACATTCCCCATGAATAATCTCATGCAAACAATGGTAATTCTAACAGTAGAGTTTCTGTCAACATTGCCCACAATGTCAACGGACATCTTAAGAGTCATTGCACAAACTGTTCCCGTTCGAATTAGAAGAATTACAAGAAGTTGTAGATGTTCGTAGAATATTAACAGCTTACGTTTTCGAGAACCTGAGCAAGAGCCTCATGATTAGCGATCACAACGGCGCCGTAATTATCCTCGAGGTTCTTGTGCACGATGCTACGGCCCTTCTTTGAGCGCAGTTTGTGCGTACGGCCAGTGCTGCCAAGGCCGTTGCCGTAACAACATTCCTGCTCGTCTTCGGCGACCTAGAAACACACAAAATTCAGTTAGCAACCAGCCGTGGCGTAAACATACACGGCTGTAAACAGCGAACAGTTATTCGTCTCTCTGCGTTGTCTCAGGTCACGAAGGCGTACAAATAAAACAGCTAATTAAGAATAAAGAAACAGCTAAATACCTCCATACCATCTAAACCGTCACACCTTCTCAACCAAACAGGAAATTAATATTTTCATCAAGAGTAAAAAAATAAATCAATCGTTAAGATTGTACTCACCTCTGATTCACTTCCATAATAACTATACGGCGAATAAATCTCAGACTCGGTTTCACTCCCGCAGTACGTCATTGAAACAGACCTGGACATACCACCTTGATGGTGACCATTTTGTGCTCCTGTGGTTTGTGTAACCCCATCCGACATCTTCCCTTTTGAATCACATTCTGGAGAACTAGACCGATTCCCAATATAGTCATAAAGATGCTCTTCAGTTTTAACCTTCCTATCACTCTCCGACTGTTGCGAATTCTGAAGCGGAGACACTGCTACAGGTTCATAAGTATTTCTACTTGGGTTAACAACGACCCCATCTCTGATTTCCCTCATAGATGCAGTCCTTTGTGGTTTATTCGGCGTAATTGCATTCCTTACCTCACCAATATTGGCATAGACACTATCCAAAGGTTTCTTAACCGGAGCTTGAACAGGAATATTCTTGATCTGAATCGATTTCGGTGGCAATTTATCAGGCTTTTCATAATTCTCGTAGTTTCTTGGAGGTGGAGGAGGTCTAGCATTCTCTTTATCCTTCTGCAGTTGAATCTGTTCCTTTAGAAACGACGTATTAACATATTCCTGCTCTGCTTTCTGACCTTCCGGTTTCATATCTAAAGGATGAACTATAACAAGACGGGGTTTAGGCAAAGGTTTTTCTTCTTCCGCCTTTGACCCACTTCCCATACGAAGAAGCTTCTTCAGAGAGAACTTGCCACGTTTCTTCTTTTCATCTCCGTTGGAGACCAGACTATCGGTAGACAGAGATAGAGATCTCCTTGGAGCTGGCTCAGGTCCAATTGGACTTGTTTTAGGAGTACAGGAAGAAGCACGCTCCCGTTTCTCCTTCTCCCTAACAACTGGGCAGTCTGTGTTCGACATCTGCGGTGGTTTTCTTGTATAAATCGAATTTAAGCTGTCGTCCTGTGGTGGCTTTGGCGCCTTTCGTTTCTTAGCAATATCAGAACCATCCGAATCCCTTTTCTGCAATTGACTATGAGATGGGGAATGATTCAAATTATGACTCTGCGAATAGATCCCAACTCCAAGACTCAACGGAGAATTCCCAATCTTATGTGTCTTGTCAGAATTAAAAGTTGATAATATCACCTGGTTTACTGACATAATCGAAGGAGGCTTCCTAATCAGGATAGTCGATGGCTTTGTAGGGATTTTAGGCTTTTCAGGGGAGATAGGAGAGGTTGGTATAGTTGGAGGTGGAGTCGTGGGAAGAGCCGGAGCAGGTTCGTCCGTACCATCACTCTCGGCTCTTCCATCAGGTTCACCTACCAACTCCCGGCTAGGAATGTCAACATTTTCATAAGCTGACCTCTCTTTAGATAGTCCTTCTAAACTAGAGTCACTATTCGAATCTTCTGACCCACAGTGTGAACTAGAATCATCCACACTTGACCCACCGTTAGCAGAGTCCTTATCTTCTTTGTCCTCGAAGCCTTCATCTTTACTTTTGTCATTTCTCTCATTCCGTTCGGAATCCAAAATCAAATTTAGCGATTTACTAGATTGATAAGTCTTCTTTTCTTTAATGGCAGGATTTCTGGTTAGTTTTGTAACAGGTGCCTTGGGTACTTCCTTAACTTCTTTATGTACTCCCAATACAGGTTTCAAAATGATCTCTTTCTGAACAATCTTCTTCACGACTGGATTTACAGAAATCTTAGACTTCTCCAGTGTTTCCGCAATCTCGTCTAGTAAAGACTTTTCTTCTTTATTCCCAGTGTCAACTTTTAGCTTTGTATTTGTATTTAAAGTCGTTTCTTCAGGTCCTTCTTTAAATTTTTCCTTCTCCACTATAGAAACACTTTTAAAGTCAACAACATCAACACTTGCTTCACCTTTAACAACCTTCTCCAAGGGCATAACGTCTTTGTTCTTGACTTCGTTCTGTATAAACCTATTGGACATGGCAACTCTTTGTTTTACAGAAGACACTTCTTTGGCATCTTCCCCGAAAGGCGTAACCTGAACAATCAACGTCTTCTTACGACCTTCAGCGTCCACTTGAGGAGTACCTAACTGCAGCTTCTTCAGAGTCAAACTCGTATTGAAGTCAGTATTCGTCTGAGTCAACCGAGTCAACTCCTTCTCCTCCTCTGTCGGTGTGTCCGAATCCTCTGTCTCTTCATACGCCACAACATCCTCTTCCTCCTCAGACCAATCCTCACCACCATAACCGATAACCTGCGCCAATTTAACCTTAAAATTCACGGTACGCTTCTGCTTCTTCCCGCCTTTCATTTTAATAATACTCTTCGTTTCAATCACGACAGGATTACGCTGCGCATCTGTCGAAATCGAAGACGTCGAGCTAGTCTTCGCCAAGATCTTCTTGTTATTCAAACTGTTCATGGCTGTCGTTTTCAGCATAGCAGCAATAGCGTTCGTAGCACTTGTATGACCCGTAGCCTTCCGATGTTCATCCTTCGACTTGAAGCAGTTGCTGCACAATTCCTTCTTCCACGCATTTTGGACGAAGTTCTGGCAAATTATCGAGGAACTCATATCCTGTAACAATAAATACAAATCACTAATGAATGTTTACATCACCAGACACCATAACACTTACGATGTGCAATTACTGCTTGTTAGTTCGAGAGAAAATACTTTCTAGAATTTCTTTCTTCAACTGGCAAAAGTGAATGAACTTTGTCTTAAGAGCATTCTCGTAATTTAAATTCATAGTTGTTATTAAACGTTGGATTTGGCACATAATTTCAATACAATGAGAGGATTCATCTGTGGTTGGAGAGGAAAAGGAAATACCGTTTGTTTAACAGCGTTTTGTTGTATTATTACGAAATCAATTTTTCCCGCCAAATCTTCTTTGGCGTTGTATAAGACGAAATTGTGAAGACTCAATGTTACAATTCGCAGAATAGCAGTAAAACGTAATTTGTTGATTTATAGCTATTTAATTCCAGAACAGTTATGCCTTTGTTTGTCAAATAATGACTTTAATAACGATAATCTGATTCTTAACAAGAATTTTAACGCTACGGAATGAAAAATGTCAAAATTTTATGATTTCTGTAAGCATTCGGAAATTAACACGTAATTTCTAAAGTTTTGTGTAAATATTTCCTGAAATATAAGAGTCAAACGTGATTAAATGTGCCCAAACGGCTTATTTTCAGAAAAAAAAGAAGATATTTCATAAGTATAGAGTCTGATTAGAATTCAGAGACATCTTTGGAACGATATATTCCTGCCAAAACTTTTAAATCGTTGTACTAGATGAATGTATGAAGTCCCAATGATACAATTCACAGAATAACAGTAAAATTTATTTCTCTAAATAATAGTTATTTAATTTCAAGACCGTTATGCTTTTGTTTGTCAAATAACGAATTTAATAACAATAATCACTTGTTTAACCTGATATTTAACGCCTTGGAATGTAGAGAAAATGATTAAACATTCCCATGGTGATAAAACTGTAAAATAATACGATATTCGAGTGTACGAACGAAGTCTAAAATTGCAGAAATTAACTACACTTACAATTAACACCGGATATTGTCATATTCCATGTTTGTCGACGTTTGCATCACATTTCGTTGTAATTTCGCAAATGTAATCGATGCATGATCTAAACCCGAGTAGGATATAATTTAATTTATGTAATATGCTCCTCCAACTCAAACGAAAACACCGTCAAAGCATACAACAACCCACAAACAACCAAATTAATAAAATTCGAAAGCAAACTTGAATTATTGCCACACGTAATTTATTCATTGAAGATGTCACTAGTCAGTCATAAAAGGAATCTTATATCGTACTTAATTCTGCTTCATGTGGGGGAGTTTGATATTTTACAACAAGCAGCAAACGTTTACAGAAACTGCAGCAGCGAACTGTTTATAGAAATTGTTCTCTCAAACAATTCGGAGAAGTTTTTTTCTTCTAACTTGGCAGTATAATGAGTCATAATTGATTCAGTTGGTACTTGTGCGATTTTTAAGTTCACTTAAAGCGCTAAAACGTGGCAAATAGATTATGCTAAAATTGAAAATGGATTCGTGGAAGGAGTAGCCAACTTCAAGCAACACTTTGTACGCCTAGCGAAAATGTTGCAATTGGCAATTGGATTGGTAATTGCAATTCGGGTCGTTAGCGAAGCGGCAGTCATAACCATCGGCAGAATTGCAAGTGCCTTTCGGTTTGCGAGAGTCATTCGATGAAGCAACCATATACACTCACACCGACCAAGCAAGCGCCATTCATTCGCATTTGCATTCAAACAACGCGTCAATTACCTAGTAAAACACATGTAACACCCATCGTAATTGACTGTGTGTAGACTCGAGTGAAACTATGTGTGGTCGACTCATAATTACTATAAACGTATTGAATATTGCCAGGAAATAGACTTCAATCAATGACTATTGCACCATCCATCGATTAGTAGACTTGTTAACAATATTTAAGGTTATTAATATCACTATAACTTCTTGTAACTGATTTATTTCATGTTTTTTTTTGTTTAAATCCCTTTTCTTTGAAGTTTTCTCAATAGAATCTTATGAAAGACATTTTTTTGATTAATACAAGGACAAGAACATTTCAAAAGCAGTTCTATGAAAGTAACTCTTAATTATAATTGTCTTCTTTCAGAGTTTTTTTTTTTTTCGTCAAAATACAATTTTTCAGGTTTTCTCAATTTTATCTTATGAAATAGAGACATTTTCGTGATTGCAATACTAGAAATGTCACGCAGAATAATCATAAAACTTACATTAAACATACAACAGTAAACAATTCTTTGTCTTATATTTTTATTTCTATTATGAAATGACCAAACATTGAAATAAAGCTAAACAATTTTAAGGTTAGTTCTAATCAAAGAAAGCAACTCCATTTCTTGTATTGGAATGTGATTTCTTTTTCTTTCTTAAGAGAAATGGTATAAAAACCTTAAAAAAGTTAACTCCACGAATGTTCAAAGAACTGTAACATAAACCATTAATTAATCATTCACAATTAGAAGTGGTAAAGTTCCATTTATTAAATGGATTGCAAAAGTATAAACGTTCTTTCGCTCATTAAAACAAATCTTTTTCTATAAATATACGAGTATTATTGTTCACATGACATTCAAGCCATCTTTTTTTTCAAGCCACTGCGAATGTACTCAGTAATCAGTATTCTACCAAGTGGCTGAATATCATTGAGGCGTTTAATGAATGTACATATTTCTTTCAACTTCTTTCAATTGTTTGCGTATGCACGTTATGCACTATAACGTGCTGCAATGACGTTTGCATTTTTTTTGTTTCACGTTTTGTCGAGCACTTTCACCACTTTACGTTATTGCTAGAAGCAGAAGTTGTTCAGTTACTTTTCGAATGCCGTAAGATCTCTACACTAAGGTGTTACATTTCAAATCAAACAGGACGTGTCTGGCACTAGCAGTTCAGCAAGTGAAAGACAAAATAATACTTAAAAAACGATGGGACGATGAGAATACGCATTTCAAATAGGTTTACCGTTGGAATTACAACTAAATCAATGCTTGATTGATGGAATTAGTATTCGTTAGCTACAGTATTCATTAGAGAAGAGAAATTTACTTTTTCTTTGGAAAACAGCAACAACAAAAAACTCATACCAAAGTAACTTATTCTTCTTACGCACCGTAGTAATAAAACATAAAAAATACGGTGCTCAATAAGATGAGGCAGAATAGATCATCTTGAAAATTTCTAGTTAGATATACCAAACTGACTTAGTTATTCTTGCGCACCGTAGTAATAAAAATAATAAGTACGGTGCTCAATATGATGAGTCAGAATAGATCATCTCGAAAATTTCTAGTTAGATATACCAAACTGACTTAGTTATTCTTGCGCACCGTAGTAATAAAAAAATAATAAGTACGGTGCTCATTAAGATATGAGTCAGAATAGATCATCATCAAGTGAGATGTCCCAAACTGACTTATTTATTTTTGCGCACCATAGGAATAAAAATAATAAGTACGGTGCTCAATGAGATATGAGTCAGAATAGATCATCTCGAATATTTCATGTGAGATGTCCCAAACTGACTTATTTATGCTTGCGCACTGTACAATAAAACGCGCACGACTTAATTCGCACCCAAACAACGCTCAGTATCTTCGCGCAGTTGCCACCGGCTCGTTATCTTGGCGCACAGGGCGTCAAATTCAAATATTGATGGCGGCCAGAAATCAGCGCATCACAACAGCATACAAGAAAAAAATGTAAATAGTTTGAAACAAAGAATAAACAAGAATTGTGCAGGTGGGAAGTCTTTGACCTTTTATTGCAGCAGAATCGACGACGATTACGCCGCATTTCGCAATTGCAAAATTACAAATCGCAATTTTCCTCTCGCGAGTCACGCGCACATATGCACTGCTAGAGAATTTCCCCTCGCGCTTCACTTTCGATCATTTTCCATGCTATGCCATGCCATGTCGATCAACATCTGTCGGTTTTCTACAATGCCGAGAATGTGAAACGTTTCAATATCAATTAATTCGCATTCGCCGGCACGGCTACCATTCTGCCGGAACGTTTCTCTTCATTAACTGGTTAACGGCGTGCCAAGCACAATTTATTTGCGAGATTAGCCTCACAAACAGCGCAGGGATCAGCTTAGACTAAAAGAAACACGTTTAACTGTTCGTTCTCGTAGAGGTTATATATTGCAAATTAAAGAAGAGTGGCTGGGCAAATTGCTGCCGATTAACAAATTTCTCATCTAACTAGAAATTATTGCAATGTGCTATTATTTGAAATTATCTGAACTTTACAGTTATGTTATTATATTTCCTTATGCTCTATTATTGTAATTTGTAATCTAGATTGTTTTGTAAGAACAAAGAAAGTTGTTTCTAACTTCTATATGAAATTAGTTCCGTTGGAGTTGTGTCTTTTACAGTTTTTCTTATAACGAAATGTGTTTACATAGATGTAAACAGAGGAGCATCGTTATGCTAATAAGGTAGTGGACAATGGGCAGTGTAGGGATGTTCTAGCTATTGAAGGGTTTATCACACTTTTTAGGTATGAAGATCAT
>WSZQ02066170.1:0-26697 GCA_019419845.2 Weissflogia rhopalogaster
GTTATTTCTATATATGTACTACACGTATAAAAAGTTTCATTCAATTTGGTGGAGGACAATTGGAACACTCTCCTTGTGAGCTTCGTTAGAGCGACACCCTCGCCTTGACCTTGTTCTTCTCTGACCATAGCGCGAGTAGGTGGTTTATAAGTATTTATCTGTGTATTTCAATAAAGTTTATTAAGTTTACCACCGTTCGTTGTGAGTTTGCACCCAGGCTATTAATTTAGAGCACTGGCGTGTGCATATAAGAAATAAAAGAAATAAAAGTCGCGAACCCGCTCGACCTGACTTTAACGGAACCTGTAATAACCTGAATCCCGTTTTCACCGAAACATTGTCTAAGTCTATTCAATTATACTTTGGTACAGTATTGACCTATATGTAATGAAACTTGTACATAATGGGAAAATCGATTGGTCCCATACCATTCCGTTACATCCAGGTTTCATTGTACTACGAAAAACTAAAAATGTGACTTATTATTTCTATTATATAAATGTGGCACCCAGAGAAGTAATAGAAACAAGTAAACGAAAAAAAATAGGAATGCAAGAGCGTCCGATCAGAAGGAGATAAGGATCGTAATTGTATCGCCTCTTGGTCTATGGGCGAAGAGGAGTTTCCAAAGTTGCTGGAACTCTGAGATTGGCAGAACTTCTATCGTCTAAGATCTTGATCTAAAGTCTAGGCCAAGATTCCGGAAAGTGGATGCCGCTCGAGCAGTACATACTTATATCAATTAGTTTCCGACTACAGTTCCAGTTTTTCGTAGCCTTTGCTCCAGATCGTAGATTCTTGGTCGTCTCTAAAGTACTTGATTTGCATAATCCCGATAAAGCTGTAAATTATCGAAATTCCATTCCTATTTCTCAGTTTTAATGCGTGTTTAAATACTTTGGTAAAATGCAGATATAAATAATATATTGTACAACGAGAATGGGATGGTACTCGTTTCCTCCAGAGTATGAGAAATTCACACAAGTGAGAAAAGGGCATTCCATGCGAGTTGTACACAGTTGTAGTCGTATATTCCTACGACTATTATGTTTGAAATTAATAATTTCTTGATCAAAATGATACTGAAATGTGTACATAATAAAACAAGAGTGAGAAAAAGAAGTATCTTTCGTCATTAGAGCGACTCATTCCAAGTGAGGATCAACGAGGTGCGAGTGCGAACCGAATGAAACGCTCCACCGCCTCCGCGGTCGCCGCTCGCGCCCCAAGGCATTCAGTCAATCTGTCAGTTGCCACCGTCGCGTTTTGCGCCCCCACCTCCATCACCTCCCGCCGTCATCGGATTATGTGCCGATGTGGCAGCGTAGAAAATTTCCAATTTCGATACTGGCGTCGTCAAGCTACCGTCTCGCATAACCGACACCCCGCCAGCCGCAAGCAGTTCAACGCGCCAGTGGGACGGAAGGCGGCAGTGGCGGTTGTCGTCGTGGAAAAAAGTGCGTGTTTGTCGGCGCGAACAAAACGCAAACGCAGCCGGCTGATGACGTGTCGGTGGCGGCATTTGGCGTGTTTGCGGCCTCGCGATCATTCGCGCCGGTGCGAATAAATGCCGGTGCTCGAGTGTCAGCGAGTCGTCAGCGGCGGCCGTCGCAGGCGGCAGGAATTACCGTCACACGTCTTTCATTCGTTCATTCGCCACACTAATAGCACAGCACGACTGTGGGAGGCAAGCCAGGCGGGTGAAAAGCATCTGTGAGCCTGCATCGTCGAAATCTGGCGTAACATATCGACGTTTAATAGAATAAATCCGACGGTGGTGGCGGCAGCCGGAAGCGGTAGCTATTCGCGTCCCCCGAAATCATATCTTCAACAGGCAGCGGCGCGGGCGCCTGCGGTGCAGGTTGAACGTGCGACAATTTTTATTAATTTACAGCGGTCGAGGTAGAATTTTACGGCCTGCGTCGGTGGTCGGAATGGATATATTCGGTTCGGTCGTAGATTCGCTGCCATTTCATGGTTTGTTAGTCAATCAAATCGAAATGAAACGAAACGAGCGATCATTGAATTTGTTCGATTACTCGTCCTGCAGCACGCGGCCGGGCAAAGGAGGAAGCGCAATGAAACGCAAAATATTTCATGAATCATAAATTTCATCAGCGGATAATTTTGCTGCTTTCCCACGGCAGATTTCATCGTAAGATTGCCAAACCGTTTTATTACTTGAATGTATAAATAAAATGTTGCCCCAATTCCTTTGTAATAAGCTTGTAGAAGCATAGGGCATGAGATTTGATTGGGGTGACGTAGCATCAAACAAGGCAGTTTGAGAAGATATTTAACAAAGGAAGATCGAGAATCGGTAAAATTGGTACTATTTCAGCATTACTTCAAGAGATACTGGAATATTCAAGGACTTTATGAAACTGGGTCAATTCTATTTGGAAACGAGGAAGATTCGAATTCATAGAAAGTGATTTAGCGCAAAAAAACCTTGACAATCATTCAGTTATTACATTGTACATAGGCAATTAGCAAAGAGGAAAACATACTACGGGGATATTGCACATGTTGGGTCCTGTATAATAATGCAGATATCTATAGGATGACTAAGTTGATTAATAAATTGTTGAGAGATGGTCGAGCGATAAAGAGCGGACAGCCAAGGCTCCGTGGCGGTCCGCATAACGCTGCTGCGTAGTTTTATACACCCCCAGAGTAGTTCTTGGAGGGGCTTTACATCGAGGTGAATGAACTGGGAACCTGGACACAAGCTCATTTCGGTGTTGGCACACAGCGTCCAGATTCCCAAGATTACGTTGAATGATATTTGCTGATTTTGCACGTTTTACACCCCTGTACCTGCAGAAACTCTGTAGACTTCGATACGTATATGAAAAATAGAAATTATACCAACAAAACTATGCAAAACCGGCGGTTTATAAAAATATAGTTAAATAAGTCGGAACCTGTAACAACCGGAATCCAATATTCACCGAAATATTTTCTAAGTCTATTCGGTTTATAAAAATATGGTTAAATATAGAAAAATAGAGCAAAACAGCATGAAATAAGGCAGTTTTAGAAGATATTTAACATAGGGAGGATCGAGAATTGGATACTCCAATATTCAAGGACTGTACGAAACTGGGTCATTTCGATTTCGAATCGAGGAAGATTCGAGTTCATAGAAAGTGATTTTACGCTGCAACGTTGACAATAATTCAGTTATTATATCTCGCCGAGGTAATTAGCATAAAAACACTGTGTGTTGCTTTTACACCCCTCCAGAGTAGTTCGTGGTGGGGCTGTACATTGTGACGACTGGGAATCTGGTAAGAAGATTATTTCGGTGTTAACGCACCGCGCTAATTAAATTTTGTATTTTCTGCGCCTTTGCGCTTGCGGCGACTCTGTAAACTTAGATACATGTATGAAAAATAATAATAATGAAAAATAGTAATAGATCTAACAAAACCAAGAACTATGCAAAATTGACGGACGAATCTTCACGATATTGTACAAAAGCACCAGTTTATAAGAAATATAGTCAAACATAGAGATGTAGAGAAAAAGGACCAAGAAAAAACAAAGTTTGAAAAGATATTTAATCAGGAATCGGAAAATTTCCATCATTACTTTGAGAGATACTGTAATATGCAAGGACTTTGTGAAACTCGTTCAATTCTATTTAGAAAAGAGGAATTCCAATATAGAGAAAGTGACTTGACGCAGAAACTTAGGCAATAATTTAGTTATTATATTTAGTCGAGGTAATAAGTATAGAAAAAAAACGACTGCTGGGATTTTGTAGATGTTGAGTCCCATACAATAATACTTAGATTTAACAAATATATTTATGATGCGGAGCAATGTCACAGTGCGTCGCAGTCAGCACAGAACTCCGAATTTTTAGACACCTCCAGAGTGGTTAGTGGAAGGGCTACACATGGAGGTGAATGACGTGCGACCAAAACAAGTGGATTTCTGTGACTGTGCACAGCTGTCCTGGTTAACAAGATCACATCGGGTATTGTTGTTTTTACATTTTCTGCATCTATAGAGACTATATGCTTAGATGCGTGGTAAATGGCAAAAAAACTTGCAAAATCATGGACAATTCAAAATTGACTGACGTATCTTGATAATTACTACTTCTTGAAAAAGACATAGCACCAAACAAGATAGTTTGAAAAGATATTTAATATGAAGAAGATGAAGAACCGAAAATTGTTACTATTTCAACATTATTTTTAGAGATATTAGACTTCATGAAATTCAGTCAATAAAATAATTGGTAATTGATTATGTGAATCGAGTGACTATAGAAAAATAGTGGGCGGCACTCAACACAGATTTTATACTGGACATGCCCATATCCCCGAAAGCACTATTGGGGCTATAAAGTTGTAAAACCCAATAATCATACGAATTTCGGATTTTGAAGTACGCAATAAAGAGGACTGAATGTTTCCAAAAACTGACCGAGCTATTAAAAGAGAGTGATTTCGATCTAGATAATCTTCTAGGCGGATTGATTCCGTGGAAATATGCAAGCGAAATATGCAATTCGATGCGAGAGCGACAAGGCTGAACAATATCAGCGACGCGCTGGCGTGACAAGCTCAGCTCGGACGAAGGGACGAATGCCGGGTGGTAGTGAAAGTGAGCGCGACGGATAATCTCGCTCTCTTTTAATAGCGCGGCCAGGTAGAAAAATCGAGTTTGCAACGACCAGGGCGTATATTATTATTTCGGTGTTGTACACGATTAACTTAACAGTGAAGGTGCGAACCGTACTCGAAGAGTCAACAAGGGCAATAAATTGCAATATTTTTTTCGGGCTTTCGGGATAGAGCCATTTTATACTACTACAGAGTCATTCGTGGAGGGGCTAGAAGTCAAGGTGAATGACCTGGAACTCTGGGAACAAGCGCATTTCTGTGTTTACACGCCGCTGTCCAGGTTCCCAAGGCCGGTTGTTGTTGTTCGCTGATTTTACATTTTCTGCGCCTGTAGCGACTCTGCAGACTTGAATGCGTCTAACAAAGCCATGAAGCAGGCAAAATGGGACTGACGAATCTTGACAATTTTGTGCAAAACCATCAGTCTATAAAGAATGTAGTTAACTATATAGTGATAGAGAAGAAGAAAGACCTGGGATGGAGAGAAAAAATACCCTCGTTTTGCTTCCTCTCAGAATTCAGTCTATCCTGAATAGAATTTCAATTTAAAAGCGCGTACATACATCTTGTTAACTACATATTACATACTTCTATGTGCAAAGCCCTTTGCTACGTATATGCTATTTGAATTCATGCAAATTGGCCCCAAAAAAAATACCAGCCCTCCGATGCAAGTATATTTTTGTGTGCAAATTTCTGTGTATAGCGCCTGTGTGTAGGGAAAATGTAAAATGCAACTTGGACTGCGTGCGATGGCAGTAGGCAAATTGAGTAAGTAGAAAATTGTAGTGAGTTTAGGACATCATCACAGTGGACAACAAGCGCGCGCGTTGGAGAAAAAGGCTGGAAACGACACAAACCATGACGGAACGACATAATTGGATTTTATAAATTCATACGGCGCTCCACCTTAATGCCTCCAGTTCTTTGCGCGGCGCTTGCATTCTTGTCGCCACCACCGACTTCACCACCTCCTGTCGCATCTGAATCCTCGGCGTTCCTTCCTGCCTCTACACACACTTACACAAATGCACGAATTCTCGGAGTAAAATGCGTTTGTTTCGTGTTTGTTCGACTCGACTGGTTTGCTTTTTAATACGCCGGGCAAAGACACAATGAGGTGCCCAGCGCACGGGGGGCGCAAAGTTTGTTTATGCCGTCGTCGAGTTGTACAACTTTACAACACGACCGCTTAGAGCCAATAAAAAGTAAATGTCGAACACGCCCAAGGAGCTGCGAAAAAATTTGACGAAACGTAAACAAAACAAACCTTTTAACTTTTTGATTTGACGCTACTTGCGAAACTTTGGCGAAGCGCGCCGTACTCTCGCAAATCCCCGTCTCGCAACGTTTAATTATTAATTTATTCGCATTGCATTTGCATTTTATTGAAAAGTCAAACGCGCCGCGCAGCCCTTTCGCCACTAAACACTCCCACGGCATCGCCCGCCCTACCTGCAACCGCTCGATTCTTGCGCTTCTCTCGCACCGAAATGCGTAATGAAAAAGGACCCCACCATCAACCACAATCGGCGGCTTCCCACCGCAGGAACGCGAACAAATTGGAAATTTGAAAAAGCGCTAACGACATCCTGAAATTACAGAATCCCGATCACTATCGAGAAACTTCGATTCATTAAAATTGCGTTAAATTAGTTTTAATTGCCGGACGTGCAGCGATTCGGCGCTTAATAAGCCACCCCACTCTTCCACTGTGCACTTCCGCGGTAGTCTTCTCATTTTCACGCTTGCCTAACGCTTTGATTTCAAGATTAATTTTCCAAAGAGGTCGTCGGCCAATTTCGCCCTTTCTTGCCGTATTTTTACTCATTAATTTCATGACTGTCTTGATGACTACTCTGTATGAAGGTGGATAGGCTGTTAATCTGGTCATATCAAAGTACTGTTCATGGTTTGAGAGATTTCTTGAATCTTTAGGAGAAATCTTATTCTATTACATTTTAACCCCTTGACGTTCGTGCCAACAGCGTTACGAAAGTTCCCCGTCGTGAGAGTCTCTTGCGTTTATGTTGTTAACAGCGCATGTGTAGAGGTACGAATCTCACTCGTGTTTATCACACTCGGTTCAACCTTTCTTCCGAGGCATTCCAACGGGTGAAGAATTGAGGAGTTTTGGGAATGGCACACGTCAAATAATTTCTTGCTGAAGACAGTCCAGACCGAGCTGGTGTTAATTAATAAGATCCGGACATATGTCACAGAACTTATTATTTGTCACTCCAGGCTCAAAAAAGCATTTGAAAACAGGTGAATCCTTAATGGAAGGACCATGAAGAGTATTTTCTCATCCGGTGCGAAGGACCATGAAAACAGTTGAGTCCTTGATTCTTATTAGAACGGCCATGGAAGGACTTAGGAGTTGATCCTGCTTGGGAGGATCTTGCTAGATTATCCTGGTGGAAGATTTAACCCTTATTTGGAAGGGTTATGAGTTGTGTCTCGGCCTCTATCAGCGTAGGTGCCAAGTGGATTCTTGGATATTAGGCGAATTTGTCACTGGTTTGTTACACATGATGGACTTTATTTGAATACAGACGAACCTTCAGTGCACGGTGGATGAAACCGTATTAAAGTGGAAATGTATAAAAATCATAACCCTAAAAATAAAAAGTACCTGCGTCAACTTCTTGTCTCTTTTCCTGAGTGGTTCGCACCCATTCGCTCACCGCGTGATCGCCCTCGTTGCCAATCCACGTTGCGGTGAGTAGTACTTAACACATCGGCTAATCTCAAGGAATTTTGCTTAAAAAGATCCTGTTGAGTCAGGTCCCGCACATCACCGTGAAATAAAATAATGACCTTAAAAACCGCGACAAACGCACTAATAATCATATATCCCCTCCCTGATTTCCTACTGTTGCTGCTACAGGGGAGCAGCAACAGTTGATCTGTATTTAACGGGAAATGGTAGGTCCCATGCCTTTCCGTAATACCCAGATATCACTGTAGTCTAAATCATGCATATAAAAATCACATGACTCTGAGACTTATTGTTAGTACTCAATATATCTGAAACAATTGCCATTGAAGCACTGGAATGTTTTACGGTTTCTGTGGGGTTTTCTTGGTCATCTTCTCGGATACTACACAAATAGGAAGTAGTGAATGAGCTTAAACAGCCTTGTAAGTAGGGAATGTCAAATCAGCCTGAAGCAATTGACTAATCACAATCATTTTAAAATTATATGGGTTTCAGGCCACAGGCTGACGAACTAGCCAAGAAAGGGACAAAGTCGAATCCAGAACACAATTCTGGACTCATCATAAGTGGGCGAATGAAGGATATTTATTTATCAATTACTCGAACTTACGCCGTTCGAGTTGATAATTATCCCAGGAAACTTTGCTCTATGTTACCATTTGTAAAATGAGAGAAATAAGATCATTGAACTATACCGACTATATAAGAAAGACGCAGAGATCTGATCACAGAGCGCGGGAAGCGTTTACCTTAGCGATTTCCTATAACCAATGTACGAACCACAGACATCGCGTATAATACGCCTCCATGAACACCTTCCACCCCGTCTTTCCTTGCCTGCAACGAGCCTTTACCAACACCTTCTTCTTTGTGTAAATGGACCTGTCCCTTCCATACTCAGACCTCCACCTCACCACTTGGGTCTTTTGAAAGCTAGAGTTAAAACTGCTACGTATGATCCGGTTTTGTATTAATTGCTCCTCCATTTTCCTTCCTAGCACCCTCACCTCGTTCTCCTTAGGACCTGTTCCTCAGATAACTCCCTGACCGTCATCTCCGAAAGTACCACCGACTCGTAGTCCCATCTTTTCTTCTCTGCCCACCCGTTTCATCCCCTGCTAAGTCTACTGTTTACTGTCTACATAATCTTCACCAATCTCAATTCCGATTCTTATCACCCCTCCCAGGTATGTTGTTACTTTCACCCCGTTTCCTGAAGAACTAGATAGTCCGGAGTGATTTTCTTCAGTCCCATCATACTCTTTAGAAACCGGGTCTGTTCGCGTTCTAACAGCTAATCGATCTTATCAGTCATCCCACGTCCTCTCCATACATCAAACTCTTGCTTTACACAGATATCCCACATACGCAATGGAACGTCCCAATTCGTCCCCACAAGATTCCTCTATTTATTTCATTCTTCTCCATGCATGACTAGCTTTCCTTTGCATATAATTTAAGTATGTAATGGACATCTGAACTAGATCTCGATTGATTCTTACAACCAAACACACAGTAAACATCATCATACCATTATATCAAGCAAAAGGTAACGTTGATCTGGTCATGCAAATCTGGCGATTCAGAACGTAATAAGCTTCCCCTTTCAACATCCTGCACATTTCCGTGGAAGTCTTTTCATTTTCATGCTTGCCTGACACTTTGATTTTCAAGATTAATTTTCTTAAGAGGATGTCGGCCAATTTCATCCCGTTATGACGTATTTTTCTCATTAATTTCACAAATGCCTTGATGATTCTTGTCTGGAGTATGGGGGGCCCGGGCTGATCGGTAGCCGATTTCGGGCGGGACACGTGCGACGACGAGATCTGCCATCGTTCGTCATCAATCCGCGGTGGCGACCCATCCATCGGTCTGCGTTCGGGCGCTTCCTCTCTATTTAAATGTAAATTTTATAAGACCCCCTTCGCTCCCTATGTTCCTTTATTGCGCCGCTACGATGCGTCCTTGTTACGCCCTCTCCTTCGTCGCGCTCGTCGTTGCCCAAATTTTTCTCGTTGCCGTCCTATTTGATTGCGACGGCGGCGGCGGCGGCAGAGACGGCACTCCTTTTTTGTTACAATCGTTTTTACTACCTTCGCTCTCGCCATCGTTCGTTTCCATTTTCCTTCCGACCACGCGCTGGCAGCGGATCGTCATCGCCGCCACCGAATGAAGCGTACGCGTACGCACGCTTCGCCGCCCGCGCGTTTTGCTTAAGTGTTTCGCTCACAAAGCGCCCACGAGATGAGGAGAGGGTGCCGAGAAGGTAACCGGATGTGGCGTGCGCGGACCGATCAAATTTTCGTATCGCCGCCGCCAACGTTTGAGAAATCGCGCTTGAAAAATTGCCAATCAATATGCAAAACTCGCCTAGCGAGGCGAGCGCTTGGGGTTCCCAGTGTATAGATTGTAGCGCACGCCTATGCCCGCCAGAATTTACAAAGCCTGTGCTGTGCGAAACAAGCCATGACGAAATTGGCATGCCGACGATACGCACACGCCGGCATCGTGCTGCTGGTGGGGCGCATGCATGAATCCTTCGGATATTACAAATGTACAAAAAGCCTAAGTGGAAAACCTCGCAAAATATTAATAAGATCAAGCCTGCATAGTGAAAAGCTGAGTGTAGAAAACATATCCCTAGAATTTCATTGAAAATGCTATTATTAAGATATAACCGAATATTTTATTCAAAGAGGGCATTTATAAATATATGATTTTTATTTCAACTTTCATTTTCTTGGAAAAAAAACTAGCACGTTTTGATGTACCGGACAAGAATAACCAACAGAGCAATCCCTCCTCTTCTCTTAGTCTTCTTCTCTGAGTTTTAAGAAATCTGGTTAGCCGTCATTGACTATATTCCTGTCTCTAAAATGAATGAAATGAATAAATCTGATAAACCTATCTACTATTATATTCATGTTAAGTCGGTATTCTAATAACCAATAATAGGTCGTTAGACCATCACAGACTAGAGGAAACGTTGATGACGTCATTTCGGGGAGTGAGTGAACTCTTCTAAGAAACGGTGCATGCACGTGAACATTACTCAGCAGCACCATGCCAGTGAAGATGCCCGAATACACCCGAGTTACCCAAGGAGGAAGTGCCACGCTGTGTGTAGCCCGCGATGAAGACTTGCTGTTAACCAGAATACCTTCTCCTGAACCTAGATAAAATGAAGACTCACTTTGTAGCTAGCATGACGGACCGGTTGAGATTGATTGTCATAACAACGGTAAAATAACGGCGAGCAGGATATGCTTCACAACGAGAGTTTATTCAAGATAACAAGAAATAGGCAAGGTTACCAGCACCAACAGTACCAGCCAGCCCACAGGTCACCAGCGTTGAGTATCACATGGCAAATCTATCTCCTTCTTAACTCGGTTTAGTCATGATAACTAAAGCAAGATGAATGAGCAACTTTATCGATTATATAGCGTTTGACGCCTTCCGAGCTTCCTTAATTTGCTTTGACGAATCTAGTATTATATCTCTTTACCGCTTTTCTTAGAAGCGCTTCAAGTGCTCCTTACTCTATCATTAACTGTTCCACCGCTGTTTCCGATAGCCCAACCAGCTGGCATGTTAAGTTTCTTTGGTTCTTCCACGCACTTCCACCTTTCCTCACACACCACTTCCATTTACCATCCGACTAAACCTTGTCTCGTATCTTACCACCAAACTCCCGGTTTCCCGCATCAGATTCATCCCTTCTGCTTCCTGCAGTACTATAAACATAGACGTAGACCATTCCAGCCCAAATAAGAACCTCGCCTGTTCCTTTTCCGCCACCCCATTCAATCATGCCGTACCCATCCAAATCATATAGTAACACTCGTCTCACATACGCATCCCCATCCCCACCAACAGTACCAACCAGCCCACATATCACCATGTCTATCAGTGCAAGTCCTATACGTCCTCGTTCATCAGCACTGAATATCATGTGACAAATCTACCTTCTTTTTTGTCTCGGTTTAGTCACGATAGGTTAAGCCAAGCAAGTAGCCCTGATATTAACACCAAGCCTTATCGATTATATAGCGTTTGACGCCTTCCGAACTCCCACAATTGCTTTGTCGAATCTACCTCTTTTCCACTTCTCCTTACATGCCCTTCAACGGCTCCTTCCTCTATCAGAATCTGTTCCACCGCTGTTTCCGATAGCCCAACCACCCGGTATGTAAAGTTTTTTTGGTCCTTCCACGCACTTCCCCCTTTCCTCACACACCACTTCCATTTACCATCCGACTAAACCTTTTCTCGTATCTTACCACCAAACTCACTGTCTCCCAATTCTGCCTCATCCTTTCTGCTTTCTGCAGTAGTATAAACATAGGCGTAGTCCGTTCCAGCCCAAACAGGCATAGCCCAAATAAGAATCTCGCCTGCACCTTTTCCTCCACTTTATTCACTCATTCCCCACCCATCCACACCATATATACGTATCCCACAATAGCACCGCCACTCCCCAATCACTCCCCAATCACTTCCCTTCATTCATCCCCATCTTTCTTTAACTCTAACCCCATGGACACCATGCATTTTCTTGTATCCATCGTACATGCTCAACAAATACTTTTATAAGAGATGATTGGACTACTTATTAAGTTGTTTGTGAATACGAACCATAAAATTATTTCAACATACTACTTCGATAACCATAGTGTAATAGCAACATTAATAATTGACCGTTATACATTCAGTGCAAATATCGGTGCACCCATAATGGCACTTATGGGACAAGTTGTTATGCACTAGCTCCGCAACTGTCAATTTGTACAACGAATAAACTAATAATGTAATTACGCCATTCTCATAGATGAGTTATATAAAAAATCTAAATTACTACCAAACAGCTATACATAAACCAAAGTTTCACATTTCGTTAATTTGCTGACAGTTCTAAATAACAGTGCTTTACAAAATTGCGTGGCAATTTCGCTTTTTATCCGATATTTTCATAGCAGAAAACAGAGCATAATTGATGCACGATTAATTATTCCCATTTATCAGCGCAATATTTTTATGAATGTTACATGTGTGCGCACGCTGGAGAAAAACACGGAAAGTGCGGCGTAAACACAGCCGCGTGACGTCGGAAGGCGGGCACGCGCAATGGTAGCACATGCGGCTCGAACCGACGGCGGCGGCGGCGGCGGGCAGGTCGATACCAGCTGGCGGCAACAACATCATGAAAAGCTTTTTAATTAATTACCCGCCGCTTGTTGGTTCGCGCGTTTTATCAGCGGCGCGCGGTGCTCTTTTATTAGCCCACTTTTCTTTCTTCGCACTTTTCTTATTTCGCGCCGCGATGACGTACAATAAATTCCGCATGAACCAACCACCGCCCCTACCGCCGCCTCCGTCCCTGGTCGATTTCAATAATCCGATGCATGGTTGATTGTCTCGTTGCGGTTCATTTAAGCGCACACCCTGCTATTCGTATGGGTGTACATTATGCGTCGTTGATGAAAAAGAAACGTGGAAAACGCGTTTGTTTAGCGGCGGGAGGCGGCTAAACTTCCGATTGTGCCGACTCACTCAACGAAGACAACGAAAAACGCATGTATAGCGGCTATATACATGGGTATACAGTATGCACAAGGGGTGAAGGCGGGGGTGTATAGGCAAAATGAATAACTTTATCGCGTAATCAGCGCGTGGAGGCGGCGCGTAAAGTTTCTCGCGCGCACGACGCGACGTCAATCTGCATACTTAGTAAACATCCATCTGTGCATGATGGTGGGTGGTAGAGGGCGGTGGGCAAGGGAGGATGACAAGCGCGCTGCAATTGTCGCTACATCACTTCGCGTACATTCCGCAGACGGGTAGGGTTAAGAAATCGCACGATTGCCGCCTCGAGACATTCACCACCCAAACGCATACCTACTCGTCTATACCCACACACTGCCGCTCGATCAGTACTTGAACATTTACATGTGAACACATTCAAAGTTACATCGACACGAACATATATGTACTAGACGATGACGGAATATCGACACTTTCGATATCGAAATTAATCGATTTCGATATTATCGGGTATATCGATGTTTATCAAAAGTAAAATATTGATAATTCCCACCATTTCTTATATTTACATTTATCGCTAGCACGATTATCCATATATGGATTTATTGAATTAGATATTTGATATCGAAATCACCCGATTTATATGGTGCAACACCGAAACTTCGACACTTCGAAATCACTCGATGTATTTGATGCAGCACCGAAACTTCGACACGGACACCCCACAGCGGAACCAGACCCGGTCATAAACCAAGAGATTTATAGTAATTTAGCACGCGTAAAACTGCTACCGCAACAAAATATCAACTGCGCGTCAGAAACCTAAAAGGATCAGCGTGTTTTACTCAGACGCAGTTTTATTAACATTGTTAACAATCACACGTACACATGCACCTTAACTAGTACGCTGAAGTTCATCTATGTCCAAAGTTAGTCTTAGCGAGTTAGACAAAGGCACTGATGGTGCCTATTTCGTCCAATTCATTCTTTAATACATTGAGGCCGACATGCCCCACCGGTGGGTCACGCATGTACGCTCCATTGGGCGGCGTGTCCCACCGGTGATGCACGGATTGTGGTGCGTCAAGAAATATTGATTTTTTGTTACGCCACTGGTTTCGCTCTTAGTCACCGTTTAGTAAGCACTTTCCACATGAGAGGCGCTGTTGAACTGTCAAAATAATTTGTGATATTTTATGAATTATCATATAAAAACTAATTACAGATACCAATTTTTTAATTCAAATTGTATTTATTTCGGTATAAAATGAATAAATTGGAGTCATGTAATATCAAACATATTGAAAATAAGCAGAAAAAAATTATCCTTTCTAAGACTAAATATTACAAGTCAATAATACTTAATATATTTATTATACAAATATAAATTTGAAATATTTGGTTCGTTTGCAAACTTTTTCGTTCGTTGAAATTTGAATTAACAACTTGAATCGGCTAGTAGGTCGAGATCGCAGGCGGCGCGTAACGTGAAACAAATGCCGCTGTCATAGCTATCCTAAATAACCAGGGGCGCACGCTTGAAAAACGGTGGGTGAGATTGGCATAAGAAAGCGCCGTCCGATGCAGCGGACACGCAAATCATGCGCCGGCGTCAACACATTCTGAGTGCACTCATTTTGGATGTTAGAAAAATTTAACAGCAAAACCCCAAATGTGTTTGAATGAATTGGCCGTAATAAATATAATTTATTCAACAACCTTTTTCTACCACATAGTGGTGTAAGCGAATAGTAACTTGCACCCGGCCCAATCCGGTCTCGCTACTGATGGTACTTGCTCTGAACTTTTTGTGCATATGGCTTTTTTTTCCGGGGACCGTTGCAAACGAATCGTCCAACCTTCATTAGCGCGAAATCAGGAGTTCACGGACGGCGCCGCAGCCGTTTAAATATAAATGAACTGAAAATAAACAGCAGTCAAACACGCTGAACCTCTTATATTGCTGCCTCGTTGTTGACATTTTTGAAACATATAGTCCAATGCAGTAGCATTTTCACGGCTGTTAAAATGCTATACATTTCTTGGTTATGGCCGGGTGTGGTCGCGCCGTGGAGTGGCCGTGTCGAAGTTTCGGTGTTGTACCAAATGCATCGAGTGACTTCGAAGTGTCGAAGTTTCGGTGTTGGTGGGAGGAAGAGATGGTAATCGTGTGAAGTGATGGTTAGATGAGAGGGGGAGAACGGGTGACTTACATCGCAATGGTGGTATCGGAGAAAAAGCGAAGGAGTGGAAGAGGATAGAGTTGGTTATTTTTGTTTCAGATTTTGGTTATTTTGTTTTCCATATTTATTAAAATTACCCATTTGATATATCGATATCCAGATTATAGCTTTATCGATACTGATTGAAATCAAAATATCGTTACTTGTACAGTTTGAAACTCGTAGAGTCATACACCCATTAAACTCGTCCTTATACAGTTACATTTACACATATACACAAACTTATATAGCCGGCAGAAGATTCTCCTAGTCTGCCTCGGATCGAGGAGACAATTTAAACCCCACCGCTTATAAATCGCAAACGGATCGCACTCCGCGAATCTTAGGCGGTGATGGAGGCAGGAGGGACATTGCGACCGAGACGGATTTATTCCATCGGTTTGCAAAAAGGGGGCGGGGTGTGGGAGGCGGACGGCAAGCACAGGGATAAAGATTTCGCTGAAACGTGTGCTTAGGAATACATTGAATATAAAGATGGATGGATGGTAGAGGAATATGGGGACCGTTGCCATCGTTGAGGTTAATTGAAGGATAAGTTGGGCCGCGGGACAGACGGCGGCGGAAGGTTCAGGGGTGCAAGGGGAGCGACACTTATACTCCCCATCCTACCACCTACTACAGTCTGCCCGCCCTGCGCGCCCGTCGACGAATAAGTGCGGCAAGATAAAGACATATAGAGCGCATTCATTCCGCTGAATGGATGCGCGAAGCGTGCGAACTTGCGAGAGCTTTATTAGCGCCGCCGAACAAACAAACGCGGACGAAATGAAAATGTTTCGCAATGAAGCCAGACGGCAATTAAACAACCTCGGCAGTTCAGTTATTTGATAGAAAAAATGATTGAAAGACAAACTCTGGCGAACTCCATTTGGATGTTTCCGTATATCAATCTAAACTTTGCCAGCTGGCATGAATATTGACGTACGCTAAGAAATAAGACATTCTGTGTTTTCGTTTCCACGTTTTTGTTAACCTTTAAATGTTAAACATTTAAACATTTGGGTATTCAGTATGAAGTATGTCTGGAACAAGAGTAATACAAGCATGGCTGAAGCTCAAGGCTCAGTGGATTGTCAACGCAAAACTGCGGCGCTGGAAGCGCGTCAGTCAGAACAAACGTGAGCATAATATTCGATAGTGATTTATCTTGCGCCGTAATAATGATATCAATTTCGGATTAACGTCATTCGATTAAGCAACTCTTCTTCTATGAGCGGCGTAAATATTAGAACTTGCCGGGATTTACAAATAGCCGAAATTACTAAATTTGTAGGACGTAATTGGTATGACGGTATATGAGCGAATCCGCAAATTTTCACAATTTTTTGTTAGGTTAACGTCACTTAATTTAGGAACTCTTCTTCTCTAAAGGGTCTAAGTATAAGTGTATAGAGTGTGTACATAAATACCAGAAATTTTAAATCTGTAGGGCGAACTTTACATGGCGGAATATGCGCGAATGAGCAACTTTTCACAATTTTTGATAGTGGCTTATCTTGCGACATAATTATAATATCTACTTACTGTTAACGTCGTTAGATTAAGCAACTCCTCTTCTATAAGGGGTATAAATATAATACGTGCCTGTATATCGAAATGCACGAAACTTTCAAATTTGTACGACGTAATTTATATTAACATATATAGACGAATCAGCAACTTTTAAGAATTTTCGATAGATGCTTATCTTGCGACGTAATTATGATATCAATATAGTATTAATGTCATTACATTAAGCAATTATTCTTCTATAAGGGTCATAAATATAAGAATGTATCGGCATATAGAAATGGCCGAAAATTTCAAATTTGTAAGACATAATTTACATTACGGTAAATGGGCGAATCAGCAACTTTTCACAAATTTGGAAAGTGGGTTATTTTGAGACGTAATTGTGATGTCAATTTGGGATTAGCGTCATTTAATTAATCAACTCGTCTTTTATACGGAGAATAAATATAATAATGTACCGGCATATATAAATGCCTAAAAGTTTCCAACTTGTAAGACGTAATTTATATGGCGGTATATCGTCGAATCAGCAATTTTTCAAAAATGTTGGCAGTAGGCTATCTTCAGATCTAATTACATCAATTTGGGATTAACATTATTAGATTATGCAACTTCTCTTTTATGAAGATTCTAAATCTTGGCTTATACCAGCATATATTAAAGCCTGAAATTTTCAAATTCAACAACTTTTTACAATTTTCGGTAGTTGTTTCTCTTACCAAGTAATTATGGCGTCAATTTGGGGTTAACGTCATTAGATAAAGCAACTCTTCTTTTACATGGTATATAAATATAACTGTTGCAATGTAACAGCAACATCAACCCGCGAATTAACGCGAATCTTTTATATTTTAGCAGGATTCGTGGACTACCCGCCCGATGCAAATTGTTGAAGATGTTGAAGAGAGAAGTAGATGTTTCAGGAGTAAAAATGTGACTAAACTTTATTTGACAAAATTCATAAAACCACCTGCCCTTCTTCCCTCTCCCGCCTACATCTTTAAGCGGGAGAAGGCCGTTATCAGCCTCTAACAGCGGGATACCAAGCCGGGCACACCGTCCACAATCATACCTCGAAGCCAGGGGCCGTTCAGTGATGCCACAGTGAGGGACCCCAGAGGGGAGTACTAGTTTCGAAAAGCTTTCTACTCGATCGCAAGAGGCAGCACAGTAGCGAAAACACGAACATTACCGAACGTACGACAATTGACGATTGAAAACATATGCTTCCGGAGCGTTTCGCGCTCAGCAAATTTCATTCACTCTTGAGTGTTTTCCATTGGTGTTTTCCATCCGCATTTTTTGGTTTTCGGTGTTGCTTTTCTTGCGGCTTGTTTCCCCTCAAGATATTCTCCGTTTTTAGTGTTTGGTATTGTCTCGAATGCGATAAAGTTGATAAAGAATTTACAATCTAATTTTGGAATATTATTCCTGGAAAGTTTAGACAATAGATTTCTTTTATAATATATTATAATATTCAGTCCACTGCACGGCAGGCACGACCGTTTCAGCTTAATGCCATTGGAGGCGGTCGCATAACCTTCGGAGTGGCTTCTTAGCGCTTAGCTGAAGAAACAGATCCTCTCAGCCGGGCCGGCATTTCTGCTAAAGTGATTCGCCTTCCCGCATAGCTGACGCTGAAGACAAGCAGTATTACCGTGGGTCATGATTAAATTAAATTAAATTTAAATTATACACGTTCGTCGGCCCGACTGTCGTCCGTACTAGGCCCTTGGATATTCATGAAAACGGCGTGCGACATTGGTGCATCTCGTTGCTGGGATACATGGCGCAGACGCAGCGCAGATCTTGGTTTCGTTCTGCAATTTATTTATTTCGGCGGTGCGCGTGGACTCCTAAAGTAATTTTCCGGCTTCGCGTGCAAGTATTTGCTAGGTAAACGAGGTCGAATAATATCCGCACGTCGCATCGCTTTGCCTCCATCTACAAGCTACAAGCTACCGAAGGGAGCGATAGTCAGGGTAAAAAGGAAAATTGCAAAAGCAGAGTCGAAAAACAATAATAGAAGGAGTGGATTGTCGAGAGGATTATTCCAAAACTTGTCGTTCCCGCGTGTTGCGACACGAAGCTGTTGCATTTTTTTGTTGTTTGTTGTTGTCTTGTTTGCGTACATCTGCGGTTATCCCGTCGTCCTCTTATTTCGTTACACCCCCCTTTTGTAATACTTTTTACATGCCTGGCCAACCCATCGTTGGCGGGGCTGGTCTATTCGCTCTCGGGTATCCGGTTGCTGTACATTTGAGTGCATCCTGTTGGCGAAGCGCTCCATTCCATCCGTTCCAATTTTCTTTTAATTTCGTCTCGTGCGCGAGCCAGCGGCCGCCACCACCACTGCCGCCGCCATCGCCGTACGCCCGGTTTTTTGCTCCTCACTTCATCGCTGCGTTTCGGCGCTCGGTTTTAATTTTCGTACGGGTGCAATTATCGCATGCTCGTATAGATAACGCACGAGCGTTCCCAGAGAGGGAAAACACGACGGCCACACCGCACCGCAGCGACGTAGCACAACGCGCGTTCGACGTCTTCTGCGAGCCCCGTCCAGCCCTGACGTGCCGGCATGTATCAGAGAGATTGCGCCATCCGGCACGGCCAAAATTCGATTCCGTTTACGTGTTTTACTTATTTGTTGTCATTGCGTCTCAAGGCTTTTGGGCCGAGTTTGTGGCGAAGTTTGCGCGCGTCCGCTGAGACTGGAGCCATTTGAGGGGACGCCACATCCTAACCCCCCGGCCACTGCCATCGCCGTACACCATCAAGCCTCCATCACCCCTCCACAGGCTATCCCCATCGCGCGAGTCGACTCCGAAATAAGAAAGTCCCGCCGATGTGATGCGCAATAGGAAAACTCGAAATACAAAATCCGAGACGTGCAGGAAGTGAAATGCGCGCATCGCATGTGGAGAGTCCATTTCCTATTTCCGGCTGCCGTCCCCCGCATACTTCCAAACAAATCGCAACAAATTCATTGCGCGTTTCTTCGTTGTTTCGTTCGCTGATTCGTTTCTTTTACCACTTAGTGCACGAGGGGGAGAGGGCGCGCGTTTGCGAGCGCCTCATTCCGGCGCTTAACTACTTCGCCCTTCATGCTACCCCCTATAGCACCCTCAAACCATCCCTGAACCACCCTCATATCGCCTGCATACCGTTCTAAACTCCCCGTTCTCCTGCCAGCAGCCGGCGGATAGTGGCGTCGTTCATGGCCGGTCGCTGTATATTTAGAAACTTTAAACTCCCGTACGTAGTCCTGCTGAATCCAATATTTCTATAAATTTCCGTCTTTAAATCCCACCAAAACACTGGCCGGAAATCAGAACAACATGTGGAAATCAATACATCTAAATCACCTATGGAGAATATGAGGACGCTCTCAAAAGTACTCGTCGCGACAGGGTATGTGGCACTTGATCGAAACGAAATGAATATTATAGGAAATACATAAATAAAATAAAATTATGATTAACATTTGATAACTATTATTAAGTATTTGATTGGCATCATTCTAATGTCTACGTATTCAGTTGTGTGTAAAAGCAAAAATAGATCAAAGTTTTTTTAAGAAAAATTTTGGAACCTTCTAAGAAAGAATATAGAAGTTTTTCTTTCACCATCACTGAAATATCGTAAAAGAATGTTGAAAGTTTCTTTCAATGCTAAAATGTTTTCAATTTGTTTATACACTGAATGCAATAAAGACCAACTCTCACATCTGGCAGGAGGGTGGTGCAGCGTTTGTTTGCCGATGCTCGTTACATCTATTTGCCTATGGATTTGAACAAAAAACATGATGAGTTGTAGATATGCGTTGCAAGCCGCCGCAACATGTGCATCCATGCATCGCACTGCCGACGAGAACGCCGAATGCAATTTCCTGATCGAAACCAAATAAGTACCAGCAATACAGAGCAAAAAATCCTGCGCAGAAACAGAGCAAAGGTTAAATATTCGCTGTATATGAAACGTAAATGAAAATTCACAACATCAAACATTTAATTACAATCCTATTCGTAATAATAACAAGTACAATCCATGGTGTTCGTTCAGTAAAATATTTCCAAGTAGGACGTTGTAATTAAATAAAATTTAACCTGAAATAAATTGCTATAACTTGATATAACGCGAATGTTGAACATTTCAAATATTTGCCTACCTGCCCACCGAATTTTAATCCGAAATTCATTTAGGAAAAGGGTAATATTATGCTACGTATGTAAACTTTTTTTCCGACTTCGTTTTAAATCTGCTGGATGTGTTAATTAAATTTCTAAGTTGATTTGTATAATTTTTGTTATTGATGGTTCAGTTCAGCATGTTTTATATTTCTGCTGAATTTATGAGCGCATAATTGGTTTGTTATTGTTTTAAAATGCTGTATGTTTCGTTTTTTTTTTGTTCATGCCGGTTTTTTCCAGTGCTTTTATGGCGTCTTTCTTCGCCCCGATCAATGTGCCTATTGTCTTCCGGCAGTCAATTCAGCGAGTTTCCGCATCTCCAGTTTTATTTTTTAAATTTCACCGCGAATGTCCCATTGTATTCATAGCGCTCGCGGCTCGTACGTTTCCCGGCAATTTTTCGCGGCCATGGCAATCGCCTTGGCGCTGTTTTATTAATTCCCTTCCTTCGCAATGCGCGTGGGACGCGTGGCCTGGTGGTGGCGATTTTACCAACGGCAGCAAGGTATTGTTTGTTGCACTTTCGCCGCGTTTAATGGAAAAATCCATTAGCGGAGAGTTCGCGGGCGTTTTGCGCAGCTTTTCCCAACCATCGAGCGCCGCCTGTCATTGTTCCAAGCACACAATGTTTTATTTATTGCTGTAGAGCTGGCGCGTGTGTGCGTTGGGGTTGTTTGTGCGCGGGGGTGGGAGTTATGCACAACAGTTGGCGGAGTGCGTGTGGCGGCTTCACCCCCACCGACTGCATTATACACCGCTGGCAATCGCACGACAATGTGTTCCATTGCGCGAAATAAAGCTCAAAGCTATTGCGGCGTGCTTTGCAAACAATCAGGTGCAACAAAAGTGGCATGGAAATGTTTTTGCATGCCCGAATCATAAATGGCAGTCGGCGACAATTGTCTCGCGCTTCCGGCCGGCGATTGCCAGCGCTGCTAGCAATACTGGAGAATAATAAACAACAACAAACAAACAAAAGCGCGAGAGTAACAAATGCTGGACCTTACGTTCGGCCTACTCACGAATGTGTCCACATCAAGAACGCCAGCGTTAATTGATCTTAAGCCGAAAGTCACGCAAAGAAGGATGCATTGAGCATATTTTCTTACAATTACATATTCCGTCCCCTGGAATATATGGGAAGAAAATGTGTATATTGTACAACAAGCAGGGAATGATAGCCATTTCTTACGGATATGACAAATTAAGAATGAGAAATGAGCATTCCATGCAAGTTGTCTGGTATCGATGTGTCTGGTGTCAAACTTTAAGCGCGTGCATTTACTGCTTCTACGGAAGTTGGACCAGCAATTTTCTATTGAAACAGTATACTGTACAATGAACATGGAATACTACGTTTTTGCGCGTATCGTGTCTTTATAGTCAGGGTGCAGGTACTCTTCGACAGGCTCACAACGACAAGGTAGTAAACGCAACAAACATTTGATTGAAACACAGAGCTAAACTTACAACCAACCTACTTCTGCCACGATCAGAGGGGAACAAGATCGAGCCGAGGGCGCAGGCGTCTTAATTCGCCCCAAAACAACGTTCAGTAGCGTTGCGCAGTTGCCACCCGGCTCGTTATCTTGGCGCGCAGGGTGCTAAATTCAAATATAGATGCTTTTCTACGACTATTAAACGTGTAAACTGTTGATGCACAATTTCGGAAATGTTCGTATCACGATAAAACCACCCGGCGAATCCCCCGAGCAATACTTGGTCAAGGGCTAGCTGCAGTTCTATGGTGATATATGAAGGGATGATTGTTGAATGACGGAGCAAAGTGTACTATTGTCAGTTATATACAGTTCGGTACTGGTCTTACAATTAGTCGAGTATTGTATGAAATCCAGCAGCCCATTCCATAATATTGTCTCGGCCCTCTTACTCATCTTCAGAGGGTTCCGTGTATCGCTCGAGATCAGGACGTCAACACAACTTTGGGTTTCTTTATTATTACTGATTAGCAACCTCTACTCCAGGGGTGAGCAACTTTTTTCAGCATAGGGCCAATTTTCATCTGACAATGCGGGCCAGATCAAATTGAGCGATTTTATATATGTATCTACACAGGGTGTTTGGTGTAAGGTGGAGGATCGGAAAACCACGAATAGATTGGACGATTCTAAGAAGAAAACTCTAATCCAATTCCAATTCGCAATAGTTTCCGAGATAATTGATAAAATCCATATCGAATCGGATTCAAACATAGTATCAATAGAATCATGAGAATCTGTCACTAATAAGGAGAGTGTCTCAATTGTCCGCCACGGAATTGAATGAAAATTTTTGTACCTGATGTACATTTATAGAAATAATTTGTGTTAAGTGGATTTTGCGCTGTTTTAAGCCTGTTCAGAACCGCGAAAGTTCCAAGGCCACGCTCGACCAAGATAGGGTTAGAACAGAAGGTAGGCGGACTCAAAAGACTACGGTCGCCACCGAGTGCCACGCTGGGAGATTCGGAAAAATGATATAAAAGTATCCAAACAAACAAATGCAGGGCTGGACTACCCGTCCAATGTGTAAGTCGAGGAAGAAGTTGTTAACGCAGCAAATTTTGGGTAATAACTGAATTTTTATTTACAAAAATCCTAAAACTAAACATATACAAACTCCCACGAACTTCTCACCACGAGTAATTCCACCAACAAATCGGCGTGGTCACTAAAATAGACACACCCCCGTCCAATTGGGATGCACTGGTGCCTCTCATTTTCGCACGCAATTCGTGGTGGATCCACACCCACACCCTAAGAACGAAGAATGGAGGAACGTGTACTTATAATGTAGCTAGTAATATATTTAGAAAATAATGATCATATGTTCATCAGATTCTCGCAAGTGCACACTCTCTTACTGCTCTCTACCCACACGCAGCGGGTAAATCTCGGCTTGCAGCCCTAAAAAATAAATATCCATGTTTGTTCTTAACACCATGTATCCCACATAAACCACACATAACCCACATCTCTTATATTCATTATTCATACATTCTTTCTTACACTTCTCCTCTGATCCGTATCGCCCTTGTGCCACACATTCCTTCACTGCTTTACTCAGCGCCATGTTTCCAAAATAATCTGGTATTCTGCATATACCCTGGAGGCTATTTATTTTAGCCTGCCTCATCTGGTTGCCCCTGTCACCGTAATTATATGTTCCAACAATTCTTTATCCTTCAGATATGTCTCCAGCAGGTCTTGGGTCATACCTTCAGCCTCGTACGCCTTACTCATATTTTCTCTTCCCTCTGTTAACACATCATATGAACCCACGCTTCACCCATCTTTCATCATTCATGCATGCCATCTGACACTCGTACCACTAATTTTATTTGATTCTTGAAGCACTAGGAGTGGTTTCTAACCGCATCAAGTCCTCCAAGAACTAAATTCTCCTTATAACTCGCCATGCACTCTGAGCTTTCGCTTGTACACTCCCAAGATACTCCTTCCATATTCTAGAACTAATATATAAGAAATAATGTAGAACTCCAAATATTAAAAAACATACATCCTTTCCAACTTATCTCCCATGCATGCCTGACCATACTGTCCTATTCAACGCACTTCATAAAACTTACTTAAAAACTAGTTAAACAGGATGGGGCTCATAGGATACCCTGATCTAACTCTCTTGTGAAACGTAAATGCTTCAGATATTCGTCTTCGACTCGTGCCATTATCCATGTCCCTTCATACATCACACACACACACACACACACACACATTTTTTACAATATTCTCATTCTCACCACGTCTCCTCAGACACTCAATCAGCATTCCACGTGGTACCGCGCCATGTACAGCATTGAGTTTTTAGAATACCACAAACTCACTGAACAACAGTTCACTGATCACTAAGTGGGGGAAAATTATCCAAACTTGGTATGAAGGAAGAACAAATCCTAATCCTCGTGGCATGCCATTGTCATACCCGCATCACTCGTTACGTTGTTTCCATTTATTCCTTGTGCTGATTCAATCGTTTCTTATATATTGTTATTCTATCATGGTTAACTTTCTTCCTATCTCAACTAAGGAACTTTCACAGAAGCAGATAGTTACACGACTGTCGGATGAATTGTATAAGTTTTATTTGTACCTGACAAATATTCATTGCCCGTACAGAATCTAGTAATTCATGAAAACATTTCCTGTTTCTGATTTTCAGAAGCTTTGATACTAAATCACTATACAAGTTAAGACGCTCTTAAATAAACCAAGACACATTCTTACTTAATAGGATATATTTCAAAAATTGTGTATCACAAAAAATGTGAAAAATTATCCAAATGCGGTATAGACCCGTAGAATCATATCGCAATTCTGGTCACAATCTATTGCCATGCTGCCATTGGTATACTCTGCAACCATTGTCAAAATCATCCAACCATTGATATCCTCTGCAATCATCGCTTATTGTCTTCCATTTATTTCTTCTGTAGTTTCATCAATTCCATATTATATGTCTGTTTCATTATAAGCAAGTCTTTAATCTCTTTCATCAACATGTTAATGAATTCTTCATCTTCTAATTTCATATCTGGTGACATATCCATCTCGTCGTTTTGCATGGCTCTTGTCTTGTTTTGTCTTTCCTCGTACTAAGAATTTGGAACAATTTTGGAGCAGCTATAGCATAAACTGATTATACGTCAAATGGAAAAAAGAGAATGTTTATTCCAGTAAAATAAAGGTGTGTCAGCTATCGCTACGTAACGCTCGCAATCATTCGTGGATTTTATTTGACGTTTTATCAGTTTTGTTTCTGCTCGTATATTTTACAATATTCCAGTTAAATTTTGTGTCTCTTTTGACCCTCTTTGATTTTTCCAAGGAATCATCTTCTAAAATTTAATGCCATGATTTTTATTTGAAAGTTCATGCATGCTTTTGCCGTTCTCCTGTCAGTAGTTTCTTTGATACATAACCTCCTTCTTTTGTGTTGAGATAATTTTGGTTCAGATGACCCTGTTGCCAAGAACCACAAATAAGCAAGAAGAAGAAGAATATTCCCGTTGCACGAGAAAATTTCAAGTGCTCAGTGTCATAACCAAAGAAGAAAGGATTCCATCCTTTAAGGATATAGCAATGGATGAAATCATTAACCAGATGAATAAGGAGATTGAAGATTTGGAAATACTGAGACAGATATATAATTAACAATTGAAGCAGGACAGGGAATATATGTACGCAAGAAATATGCGATCAAAGTACGCGATAGAGATAGGTCTGATTTGGTTAATTTCAGACATTTTTAGAAATGTAATGATTAAACTTTATGTTGAAAATTGTCGGGAATATATAAGTGTGAATTATATTCACCATGTTACGATCCTGCATCGTCCACAGCCAAGACGCGACTACCCTCCTTTTATTCATTATTTGCTGACTTAAGCATTATACGCTATGCGCTGGACCTTGAACGCACAATGTGCGTCAATTATCACTTATGCATTTTAAACGGTACTTTTATATGGCAAAGGACTATAATATTGCACAAAGAAGGTAGATTAAACTCTGGCTAGGCATAGATATGTAGGGTTTTTAGTCGTGTAACGATGAGTGATATTAAGAAGCAAGTGTAAATAACAAAAAGTATTTATTGACTAACACCAAACGCGACGAGCAAACGTTCTAATGTACATCACGATATACGAAGTAGTTTGAGGGCACATCAAGTTCGCGACTTTCCTTGACCGAGGTTTGAGACTGTCTGCCTCGCAAAGTTGCGAGCGGCTTAGAGGAGCCGCGTGCGCAGGAGAGAAGGTCGCTTTTCTACTTTTGAGAGTGAAGCGGTATCGGTTTTGACTGTACTGGGAAAAGCCAGCG
>WSZQ02066181.1:11191-21600 GCA_019419845.2 Weissflogia rhopalogaster
AAAATATTTAATGAAGAATCAATCCGTATAAGAATGGACATTCTATAACATATGGATATTTTAGAACAAAGTTTGAAGTCTTAATATACGAATATAGTTGTATCGATGTCCGTATTGTTGTTTTGACTACATTCAACTTACAAGTCAAATACCTCAAATACGGTGATTGAAAATTAAACAACAGAGCAATGTTAAGTGCTGTAATTTAGCAGGATTACAGCGTTCTGTCGAAGTGTTGTGTGATGTAGGCATGGAAGAGACGAGACGAGTGGACTAGCCACTGAGTAAGGTTAATCTACGTCCGAGGAGGTTCCAAGTCGCATATGTTGGAGCGCACACGCCAAGCGTGGGTGATACAAGGAGAATACAAACAAAACGGGTCCTACGTCGACCCGCCGCGCCGCGCCAAACCAAGCGCAGACTTAAAATGACGGTTGAGCGTTCAAAAACCATACCGGTCTGTGCATATAACTTTAGTTGCTACTCACTGTATGATAAAGAAGACTTCATACTACGTATTTCCACTATATTTACGAAAAAAAGTTGAATTTACTGATTGGTGACATTCATATTTGTTGCATTATGTTGTTTATAGTAGATTAGCCTGAGTAGGTATACGAGACTTACGTTCCCTCTCCCAATGGCATAACCGATAGCCATGTTGAGTACTTTCATACGTGCGTTCGCGTACGTTCGTTCCGTTCGTACCTGCTTGGCGCTCAGGTTGGTTGCCACCGACGGCATATTTCTACCTTACCCATGTAATGTTAAGCCGCGCGTACTCGACGCGCTTTGCGTCCGCAACGGTTTTCCATTCCGGCTCTCGACCGCGAAGTTGGCGCGCCGCGGACTTAAGTCGCGCTCCGTGTCCGTGCTCACATGAATCGGTCGCACAGTCGCTCGTACCTGCAGAAAAAAAACTGCAAGCCGCGCAGCTAATGCTTAAACAAACGCGTTTGTGGAAAATAATCGCGCTGCGCAACGGCTTATCGAATACGGAATTCAAACGCACCCGGTTAATGTGACGGAATTTCACTTTGGATATATACGTCTGCAGGAAAATCTTTGTTGCACTTGCAGTGTGTGCGCAAGCAGTAAAAAAAATAAGTGTTCAGTTCAAGTGGATTTCATCTAAATTATTTCATCCATGTGTGTATGTTTGCATCTGTGGTGTTCAAGTGCTTGAATCAGTTTTGGAATTTGCTGTTATTGTGCCTTATGCCGTGGGATTTATTTAATTCAACGATTTTACAATAGCCGAGGAACGTAGCAACGACGGAATAATCATATAACTAAGCAGCAAAAGAGCAACAGCCTAAGAAGCACCGAGCGCCAGCAGCAGTCGCCGGTGCAGAAGAAACTCGTAAGACGCTGTATAGTATACTTCGTGTCTTTGGCTTCAACTCTAGAGCCACGAATTCGACTTCAAATTCAGACCAGCCACCACTGAGCATCACCGCATTGTCTCTAAGGTTAATATCTGTACACATTCTATATTGTAGCGTCTTAAGATAGTGGTTCGGAAAGGATTTGCGATGCTTTCTAGTTTAAACTTCGCTTTTCAAGTTTCCAACTACTTTCCTATATCTACGCTACATGGAAACTACTTTATCATCCTCCTTCATTATGCACAATGTATGAACATGAATTAGGATGAAATTTTGCAGTTTCATATTATTTTTACCCTGGAACGTCAGATAAAATATATCCATAGTAAAAGGATAATTAATAAATGAATATTTTTTTATGTATTCTTGTATACACCAGATAATACATACATTGGAGAGTCTGCTAAGCAGAATAAAACTGTAGGAATGTACAGCCTGCTTAATTACATCTCTTTAACCGATACTGAGGGGAGATTTCACATTTTTAAATTGGTATACTGTACAGATAGATGTGGCATTTTTACAGTATTTTTGGATTAACCTAAGGCTTATGTAATATTAACCCCACCTTAAAATAAAGGGTTTGATATTTTCTAAACATGATTTTCTCCTATATTTTGGAAACTAACTTCTAATTAGAAGAGAACATCAACCTTCAAATATTACACCATATAACAAGCCGTGCCGATAGTAAACATACTACCTGTTTTATTGATTGCTTATCATCGAAATAATATTGTTTAAATAAAAACTAATTGGTATAAAAGTGTTTCCATTGAATGTGTATTGAAATTGCGCTTGGAATGATACCAAATTTGATAAGTAAATGTAATTTATAATGTGTTATTAACATCTTGATTTCATCGCTTTCATAATACATATGTTAAATATAATAACATATATTTCAAAAACTATATGAGATATTTCAAAAATTCAAAAAGAATCTGGTAGCTAATGTAATAACCATTAATACTTTTTATCATTAATACTTTTTTTATAATAATTAAAGCAACCGTTCATGTTTTATAATGCTGACGATGAAGTGCCCTCACGATGGTTAGCCCGACGATGAAGTGAACCCGCGATGGTCAGCCCGCGGAGAAGTGCCTGACGTTGATTTGAACCACGATGACCGGTCCGGCTACGACACCATACATACTTCAAAATATATCCTGTATCATCATTAAAGTAGAGAAATACACTTTGTACATTTGATAATTTTAACATGGAAAGTTAGAAATGATTTTCCCACAGTTTACTGCTTTCTCTCTGAGTCTGAGAATACATAAATTAGCGTGCCTCACAGGTGCATTTTATAGCAAGAATGGTGATAAATCGTGCATAAACCAAAACCAGGAATATAGGTTTCTGCAGGAAGCAGGAAATATTATAGTCATCTGTTTTCAATCATCGGAAAATATAAGAAAAATGGTAAAATGCATAATTTATGCTGCGTTTATAAACACGATGCATTATAATTACAACAAGAATTGTGTTTATTGCTAGAATTTGCATGGATGTGCATAATGCACACACATCCGTACAGGACAATCCCAATTGCATGCAGAAGGCTAGGATATATGCTTGCGTGTTTAGTCGCCATGCTCAGGTTGCTCAATATGGAACGCTACACACGCGAACATTTCCCGACGGTATTATTAATTTACGTAATTTCGCATCGTTGGTAATTAGTATATTCTTGTGTGCGGTTTGTATCATATTGTAGGTAGTGTGTGTGTTCATTGATCGTTTTACTTCTTTAATATTACGTTAATGCTCGTTGTTTAGAATAGTATCGTAATTACTTCAATAACTTTAATTACAAGGAAAGGGCACAAATATTTTTTTTTTTAATTCGCCTAACCTTCAACCTTAGCATGTCGGCTAGACACGTGATATTTACATTTTGCGAAAATAGTTTATGGTTATTATGTCAGCAATATACATTTAGTATACCTTGTTGGGAAACATTCATTTTATTGGTATTTTTATTTTCATTATTTTTTTTGTTTTGCTGTATAAATAAAGGTAACCTTGGTTAAATTATTCGCACGAACACGTTTATATATTTTTTTTGTGAGTTGAACAATATACCATTTCGTAGAAGTCAAGGATATATTTACGAGCAATTAATGATATGCTTAAGTTTTAACTACACTTATATGTATTTTTATTATTAAATAAGGTTTATCAATGAGAGTTCATTAACACTAGAAAGACGGAAACTTTGTATGTATCTACATTGCCCCAAAGCAGTCAAAATGATTGCATTGTGAAAGAATAGCTAATGTGTAAATACATTTGTTTAAAATTAATTTTTAATATTCCTTATATTATTTACAGACATATAACAAGTTATTAGTAAGTATTAACAATAAAAAAAATATTTCAAATGATTTCCGAAAAATCCGAATTTTAATGCTAAAAATATCTATGTTAAGAAAATACTAAATAGTTTTAGTATATTCTTAACGCAGCTTTCTTTTCGCCTTTTTAAAATTGTTATTTAGAGTACATAAAACTCAAAATGGATACTTGGAATCAAAGATTTAGGTCATATAATACGATTGTTGAATGTCGATGTTAAGAGCGCTTTCATAATTTACTATATCCAACATTTACCATTGTCCTTAATATCCATCGGGCAACGAATATCGAGTCGTCGTGTTAAATGGACCCTAAACTCGCCCAGAGGAAGGCTTAACACGTTTAATAAATGTTACGTAACGATTTTGCAAGTTTGGCAATATTACTGCCGCCAGACGCAAGCCCTGCGAGTGAAAATGACAAAGCCCTCGCGCCCTCATCGCAATTGTGCTCACAATTAGTCTGAGATCAGGTCATGCACATGTGAGCACGGCGGCCAATATCGCTCGTCGCCATTTCGCATTCACTCATCGTGCACATAATAAATTAGATTAATAAGCACATTTCTGTCGATACACGCTAGTGCACGTTGATATCCAGCGGACTGGTTACGAACCGGGTGATAAAGCGTATCCCAAAGGGGTTGATTGTTCAAACAATCGAATACCAGCGGGAATTTATAATTTTATTCGATAATTTATTTTAGTGCCAACTTGTACTTGCCTGTCATTACATGATTCATGTTTTGATTATTGTTGGAAAATTCATCAATCGTTTCAGGTCGTGAAATTATTCATATGGTATGTAATATTTTTGTTAAACTGTCTAGTTTAAACTATTCTAGAGACCGTATACTCTGCCCAGGATCACTGGGGATGAATGTTTGCCAAAGGCAAGAAGAGGTCGAGGAACAAGAGTGACAAGGTAAAATTACCTATAACCCTGGATCTAAAGATATTCAAACGATTGGCAGGGGACCAAAGTGTATAGGTGACAAGGAAATAAGGGTGGAAGAAAAAATACTTGTAGCAAGAGCAAAATGCGGGTCGAAGGAGCGGGGGAGAAAAGTATGGATGGCGCAACAGTATGTCAGGTGCGTACTTTGTGGAATAGACCAGGATCCATGGGAGCATATGGCGAATGAATGTATAGAGCTGGAAGTGGAATGGGCGCGTGAGGTTAAGAGTGCGGGGAAGTGTGTTCAAGATTGGTTGAAAGAGGCAGGAGGGTGGCAAAGTTAACGGTCATGACGAAAAGAAAGCGACGGAGGGAGAAGAAAAAGGGACAACCCTATAGGTTTGTGTCGGGTAGGAATGTATTTTAAGTTGGTAATATTATTGTTATCATTTAATTCAATAATGGTGTTTAGTGATATATAAGTTTAGTGTTTACTTGTATAATGAAGTATAAGATGAAATGCCAATAAAGGTTCCTAATATATTAATATTAGAATTCTTTAAATGTATGCTGTTCGCGCCACCGGCGCTGTAGGGGAATTTTGAACCCCAAATATATTTTATGTTGGCAGCGCTGCTTAAGTTGCGCATGCGCCAGGGTGGCCACCCCTTTCCATCAAAGTTTCGTATATAAAGATTACTTAAAATAAAATCACTTTTTACAAAATATTCGAACAAGTAAGTCGCATTCTTTACACAATTCTCTAGTGAGTCGACGCGTCGGACTTACTGTGTCGGTTAAGTCAATAAAGCCTCTAACGAAGCCCACAAGAACTTACAACTCGCAGGGTATTAATTTCGTCAAGCCGCGTGAGCGTATACATAAGCTTTATATATTGATTTTCTTCAATATAGATTATTTAAACCCAAAATTAGAATATAAAACTACCCCGTAGAGTTCGTTTACTTTATATTTATAAGGTTTCTATGAGATTAAAACCAGTTCAATGAACGCACATTATACATGAAATGCATTTTCAATAGAACATAATAGCAACGTGCTTATCTTTATCCAGTACGAACAATAAAATGTTGCTATTGGGTTTCAGTGCTGAATACGATCATTTGATTGGAAAGAGCATCAACATTCTTTGGAAATTAAAGCACGTTTCTTGCATGACTTTGTAATGCCATGTGGTACGTTTATGGCGTGCAGCATTTGCGAATATCACAGCATTTGCCAGCGGTGTTTGCGATTTCCGTGTGCTTTCAGACTTCACGCCGCGAATTAAATTGCTTTGTCCCTCGTCGGCAATCAGAGTGAGCGCGATTGAACCTTATTACGCAATTGCTGTTTTCTCATCGCCTGCGTATCGCTTCTTTCTTATTTGGATTCACAAAATAAGCGATAATACCATACAATAATACCATTAAATAAGCTTTCTTGCTTCGTGGCATTCTATTTTGGGGCTGTATATCTCATTATTGGTTATGGAGTTTACGTTTTTTTTTGACATGATAAACGAAGGCATTTTAGGTAAATTGTACAAAAATGTCTCGCCAGTCATGAACATATGTGTACGTATATATTGCAAATGTACTCCGATACTGTTGTGGATACATCGTGGCCAAGTTTAGTTCGTAATTGTGCACGGGTTGTTGTTTATGGCGATATTCGTACATTTCGAAGTAAATAACAGTCGATAACGCCGTAGCACAGCGGGCATTTGCCCTGGGTCTTGATTCTTGCTGCTTCCAGGCCGGCGCGGCCACAAGACGCTACACGGAGCAGTGAATTCTTGCTCCTTGGAGCTGTTTGTATTTCCAGTGCACATCAAGTATACAGCCCCGTACTTAGCTCTTGAGTGTAGTCCGCAGATAAATCTAGGATCATGGTTGGACGGTTCCGCCGTACCGTACCCGACTGGACGGAATGTTTGGCATAGACGGCATTTTTCCGTGGCGTAATATATAAACATGCCGCATACAGCGACGAGGTCATTCAATATTTTTCAGCGAGATCAACTCTTACATGTATCTCAACATCACGACCTCGCGTTTTACGTAACATTTAACCGCCTTGTCTCTTATGCGAGTTTTCAATTCAAAATGCTTTAGTTTTATGCAAACATTTGTTTTCACAATGAAGCATGAAATATGTTTCCCACATACAGTTAAGTAACGTCGGACGTAGCTACGCGTTGGATGGGTGATCACTTGGTCTCCCCGCTCAACAAGCGGTTGCGGCGCCGTCCGCGAACTCCTGACTTCGCGGTAAAAACGCGAACGGTTTGGCGATTCGCTTGCAACGGTCCCCGAAAAAAAAACCATATGCACAAGAGTTCAGAGCAGTACCATCAGTAGCGAGACCGGATAGGGCCGGGAGAAAGTTACTAATCCCTTAGAAAAAGGTTGTTGATTAAATAAAATTTCTCTAAATTTCTGTAATTTTTGTTGTTGTTTGAAGACGTGTTAAGAAACGTTTCAGATCTGTAAATATATTGTTCAGTATAAATAAATTGTTCAGAACTAGCCACTGGATAGTCATATATTTTATGTTAGAAAACAATATTTCTCCATGTCCAGCCATCCCGGGTTCGATTCTCGGTGGAGATGCATATTAAAGTGAATTCTGCTTCTTATCAATAGTGTTAGCCTCTATTATGGCTAATTACATTGAACAAAGAATTGAATGGAGCTAATGACCATAGCAGTCGATGCTCGGTAAAATCAAACAAAACAAAAAATTTCTCAGAAAGTAATGTGAATGTAGCTATAGTAAAATAAATGACTATAAAAACATTTTTAAAAGAGATACTCTCAAAAAGTTGCTTTGTTTGACTGTGGATAACTGTTCCTTAATTTGCGTCGGATCCGTTGAATATTAGATTTTTTGTGCATTGTGGTTAATTCATAAAACAATACCTAAAAAATCCAGTGAAATGAGCTGTTTGGCAAAAAAACTATTGCTATATTTTTTTGTCATTGGGCAAGAATCTAATCTTGCCAGTTTTTCTACGATGAATGAATGTGTTCAGTTATTTTGTTACTACTATGAATAATGTTAATAGGCATTATTCATTAGGAAAGAAAAGTAAGCTATATGGAAGGCTTGCCTCAAATAGTCAACGTTGCATAGAGAAGTTCGCATTCAATCGGTTACACATCGCGCTTTCGCGTCTTGCTGAGTCTGGCTGGCAGTTTGTTGCATTCAAGGAAGCATGTTGTGACGTGCAGTGAAGTGAAGGCAGGAAAGGTAATGAAGAAAGTTCACAGCATGCCGCACCGTTCGCTTGCTTTAAGAAGAGTTGAATATAAAATTCCCAAGAAACTTGAAAGTTCAACACCATGTTTTGCAGTGCTTATGGGATTCCACTCTTTGGTGGATTTTAAGAAGGAAAACACTAGGTAGTTTCGTAAAATTTTGCAAATGTACATTTTGAGTTTTAAAAATATCTAGTCATTTCGAATATGGAATTATGATCTTTCTTCAAAGTTGAATATAATAATTACAAATTTGATGCAAGGCAATTTTAGTGATTGGTATACATCTAAGGAGTCATTCTCGCCGCCTTTGTCAAATGGAAATCCAGTCGCTTTTGTTCAGGCGATAAGTTTCAACCACGTCTGAAATTGTATAACTGGATAAGGGTGAATTAGCTGCAAAATTGCACGCGACTGCACTAAGCGCAATATTCGCTTCGTTTCAATTTGCTTTCAATTTGGCTACAGCATTATTTAGCATACATCTGACGTTTCTGTCAATTGAAATTAGTTACTATATATCAGGCGGACGAGGTTCGAGTCCTCGAGGCGGGCACCTCTTTGTGTGTGAATTATTCACACACATACACACATGTTACAAACACGCTCACCCACTTATACAACAAAACATTCTACACAACTCTACTCCCTCCGCCATACACACAACAAACTCAACATTCAACTCTGCTATACAACTAACAACACAACACACAACAATACAACACGAATACAACTTCCAACAACACAAGAACATACAATAACATAGCTAAAAAAACCTGTAAACACAAAATATATGTAAATCCAGTCGGAATTGAGGTCGATAGACTCTAAAATATAATAATAATATCACATATTTTAACGTCTATCGACCTCTGTGGGTCTTTCCGACTTAATATGTTCTATTTATTTTTTGTTGTTGTTTGTTATTACTTTTGTTTACAATTCATATATGTAAGTATTTATACAATTTTTGTGGGGTGAGGGTGTGAAGTGGTGTGTGAAAAATAATCACACTGTGTGATGCCCGCACCGAGGACTTGAACTTCGTCCGCCGGCGTGATACGTCAAGGTACTACCCACTAAGCTGCCCGGACGGGCTCTAAAATATATATATTATTATTATCACAAATTTAGCGGTGATCAATTCCTGGGCTCTTTATTTTTTTCTCAAATTATCGGGTTAGAGCTTTCCATTCCTGTTTGTTTTCTACTTTTCTTTTCCATTTCCTTACTCCCATCCCTTCTAAATCTCTTTCCACTTCGTTTACCCTTGCGGACCTGGGTCTAGCTCTTCTTCGCCTACTGTTGGGTCGCCATTCCATTATTTATTTGACAGTTTCGGTTTCTTTTTCTCCATATGTGACCAAGCCATCTTATTCTTTGGTATTTTATTCATTTAATAATTGTGTCTTCACTTAGTTCTTCCTCCACTTCTTTATTTGTCTCCTTTTTATCCCATTCGTGATTATTGGTTCAGTTATATATCAAATTATTTTTATCTCAAATCTACTCTGGTAGTTTAGTTAGTGTTATTGTTTCAGCTGCATATAGTCTTATTAATTTCTTATATATTTTGATTTTTGCTTGATTCTTTAATCTTTTACTTGTTAGTATTTTAGTAGTTTACGTTGTTTACTTTTTCTTATAGTTCCGATTTATTTTTTCCTTCATTGTTCAATGTGATTTCACGATATTTAAAATTTTAGACAACTTACTATAAGATTAAGATAAATTAATAGTGTTTTCGATGCTATGTAGAAACCAAGACACTGATTAAACCTGACAAGAAAGAAGCCTTAAAAACTCCTAGAAGAAAGTAGTTCACTTTTCGCACAATCCCAGTGAAAAAGTTGTGTGACATAGTAAAACAGAATGGTGTAGGTTTAATCTTATAAGTATCACGTTCTTGTAGATCACGCGTTCTCCTCTGTTTCATGGCTGCGATGTTAATGCCACTCGTTTCTTCCAGCAAGTATTTTTTATATTGCATCAAGTGTTGAGGAAGAAGAGCGATTGAATTAAGAATGGGAAGGTACGAAAACTTGTCGAAGGGAAATACTGTGAAGTGTGAACGTGGTGAAGATTGAAAATACCCGATGCTTATTAGTCATCCTTGCGTATGGCGTTCGCCTTTTTTGTCATCATTGTTTTGTGGACGGTAAAGAAATCGGAGAACCGTGAGTGATTGACGAAGAGAAAGTGCTTATCGTTTTCATGCTGTATTCATGTCGAATACTATATCAAAAAATAGTATGTCATTGTTTTTATCTATGAGTTCATTTTGGCATATTTCGTAAATTATAAATTGTTATTGTTCTTTGATAATACCAATAGCTTTCCAAATGTAGACCGGAAAATCCCCATAATATTTGAAGTATAAAATATTTAAAAAATAATAATGGAATGCCATGTTTTACATAAGATTAATTATATTTTCTTTTAAAGTTAGCGTAGCTAAAATTTTTTAGGCAAAACCTTTGATAAGAGATGTTTA
>WSZQ02066192.1:0-79790 GCA_019419845.2 Weissflogia rhopalogaster
CGTTTAAGGGATTTTAACAGGAACGCCTTTGTCCAGATTAACCAAGCGGTAATAGGCGCCATGTTTGGTGACAACATGGTTGAGAATACCGTACTGAAGGGTACGCTTCACAGTCTGAAGGGCACGCTTGGCCTCACGTGCTCGAAAGATGCGCCATGGTTCAGGGGAGTAGTTGCGCAGCCATTTGGGCATCGGCTTGTTATCAGGCCATTGGTTCTCCTCCTTCAATGCAAAGTACACACCGTGGCGTTTCACAACCCCCATCGCCACACCGAAATACAGGGCCTGTTTTACGATTTTCTGGCATTTCACCTTATCCGCCACTCGCTTCATCAATTCAACAACGCGTCGTCGGCCGATCCTGCGAGTTCTGCGGGTTTTCTGTATTGCATTACGGTTCGTTTTCGCCATTATGACCACCGCAATGCATTCCAAAATTCCGGCCGCACGCGATAGAGGAAATTTGGAAATCTGACGACTGTTCGTTGACAAATGTGCTACTGACAGAAATGTAACCGTCAAACCAGAGCGTGTCTAAATTCGAGCGTGTCATAAACATTCCCAAGGAATTTTCCTCTTAGTAGTTATGGTAAGACCGGATCAGGAATCTGAGGCTAGGATCAGGTTCGTAGATTCGGGGCGTAAAACCATTTTGTTCTCAGGCTGTTTGTGCAACGTGCAATGCGCCCATCACAGGAAAGTGTGTGTCCGCCCTCGGTAAGACATACCATCCTGGCCACTTCCTCTGCCACGTGTGCAAACAGCCCATTACTGACAAGATCATACATCAACGCGGCGGCAAGCCGATCTGCAAGCAGGACTTCGACGCCCTGTGTCCACTCTGCGACGTGTGCCATCAGCCCATTCCTGACGACTACATCTTCTTTCAGGACAAGTACTACCATACCGAGCACTTTGTGTGTTGTATTTGCCGGAAGCAGATCGAGTCCCGAGGTTACCACTCTCGGAAGCGGAAAGTCGTGTGTCATTCCTGCTACCTGTGCAAACTGGCGGAGCGCTGCCGACGCTGTGGGGTACCCATCGAAGATCGGGCCGTGGAGGTGTGCGGACAATGCTGGCATCCCGGATGTTTCATGTGCAGGGTATGACCCTACGATTTACCTTCAATAATGTCTAGTTGGACTGGGTTTTACACAGATCGGTTTTACCACCGATCACCATATACAATCTCGTCTGCCTGATCTAGAGTCCCCACAGAGTCGTCCAGTCTGATCTAGACGTAGGCCTGACTCTAGTGGCAGATTATGTATTTGAAATAGACAGGTGTTTAGGGGGCGGGAAAGGTAATCCTGATTTATAAGTCCTTAAGTCCATCCTGATATAAAGTGCAGGTATAGAAAGACTAACCTTGATAGCCTTGGGTAGATGATACTGAATGGAACAGGGGTAGGTTCTTATCAAACACTGCGGGGACCTACATAGTGCCTGTGAGTAGAGAATAATAGTCTGTGGCACAGAGTGTCCGTGGGAGACTGTGGAGACCCACACAGTGTCTGTGGAAGACTGGGAATCTATAGAGTGTCTGCGAGGGTCTGTGTGGATCCATAAAGTGTCTGCAGGCACATTGAGCCTTTATAGAGGGCCTGTGGGGGACTATAGAAGATCACATAATGTCTATGGGTAACCCTGATATAAAAATCTAGGGGTAATCCTGCTACAAGAACGCAGATATAGAAAGGGAACCTTGGTAGCCTTAGGTAGATAGAAGTACAATGAAGCACAGATAGAAACGCGGATTACCTCTGAAATAGATTCCCTCCCAAATAGAGTCCCCTTTGGAACATTACTGACCCACGTTCCAGACCTGCTCTTTGGAACCTATTCAGATTCCAAAACTTTATTCCAACACTGGCCCATGTGGACCCCATAGAACCTACATGGCACCATGACACCACCTATAGCAGATTTTGTTTCTAGGCGTGCAGAAAAATCATTATCACCCGGAATTACCGAATGAACGATGAATTGGAACCCATCTGTGGGGAGTGTTACGCCGCTGGTCAAATCAGCAAATACATGGCTACTCGTCGGATGGATGTATAAGAGTATTAAGTCCTCAGTTCATTAATATCCTAAATGTTTTTGCTTCAAAATGATTTACTAATGAAATGTACACATGCGTATACATTCTGATAACGGGGTTGTAGAGAGTCCCCACGGGGTTATAGAGACTCGCCCTAAAAGCGCGTTAATTACGTTGAGTGACTTTACGGGGTAGTGAATATTGCACACAAAACACACGTTGCTCGGTCGTTTAGTGCAATTTGCAAGGAAATAAATGCAAATTTGAATAACCATCAATTAACACACTTTGTTTGCAACACATGTGCTCCGCACCCTTTTCAGTAATCTGAATCATTGGTCGTAATCATCATATACCGACCATCCTGTATGGGACACTGGAGATTCATATGATTTTAGTAAGCTAATACGATTAGACTCTCAGCTTAGCTGCGTTTTTTTGTCACTCCCTTCACTTCCGTCAACGACGTACGACACCAGCCTTTCCTGGTAAACCACTCAGTAAACAACAACCACGTACTCCCCAGTCAGCATGGAAGAAGCTCCTAAGAAACGCTCCCGGAAACTCTCCAAGAAGGACCGGAAGCGTATGAGTAATTATTTTACTGAATACTGCGATGCTACCAGTATCCATGGCTTTCGTTACCTTGGGGAACAAAAACGGAGTTGTTTGGAAAAGTAAGCACTGGAGATCGTTCAGACGGGTCCCCACAGGATTTGCCTAAAGTCTGAGGGTTTTAGATTATGGTGGTTCATCACAATCTTCGTCTCAGTTTGCATCTGCGTTCATCTAATCATACAAACCTATCATAAGTGGGACCGTTCCCCTGTTATAGTCAGTTTTGCTACGAAACAAACCCCTATATGGCAGATTCCTTTTCCTGCCGTTACCATTTGCCCGGAGACAAAGAGTCGTCAGAGTGTCTTTAACTTCACGGAGAGTTATCTGAAAGATTTTAACTCCCTCAGTGCTAAGGAGTAAGATATATTTGTGTTGATCGTTCGTTGACTTCACCACAGATCTTTTCTGTCCTAGACGGTTGGAGTTGGAACATATTTCTATGATTTGCAAACCCCGGAAGTTGGTTAAAACGCACAAGGTGACGAATAAAGCGGTCAACGAGAGTATTCTGAACTTCTTTGATGAGATCGCACCTGGTATTGCCAATATGACTATCAAACTTGTCTGGATGGGCGAGAAGATCGACTACGCTACTGCGTTTACTCCGATTCTGACGGACGCAGGCATCTGTTACACCTTCAATATGTTAGATCGGAGTGAACTATTCAATCCTGAAATGCAATACTTTAAGAACTATCTTCACCATGGTTGGATTACTAACAATAGTTGGTCCCTGGAAAAAGGTTATGGTAAGGACGTTGAGAAGGAGACGTTCCCCCGACGAGCCTTATTCTCAGGAGCCAAAAATGGCATGGATATTACTCTGGTGACTTATGATAAAGACGTTGATTATATCTGTGGGGACGCTCTTCAGGGTTATAAGGTACTGGGATTGTAACAGGGAATCTGTGGGGAGTAAAAGGAAGATTTACATTTCAGGTATTACTTCATCACCCAGCAGAGATTCCGCGAGTAAGTCAGCAATACTTCTGGGCCCCTTTGAATCAAGCTGTGATAGCGGGGATCAAACCTGACATGATGACTACCTCCGCGGAGCTTCGAAATTATCCGCCTAACAAACGTCAGTGTTTCTTCCCCAAGGAACGCAACCTGCGTTTTTTTACAGTTTACACCCAGCAGAATTGCGAGATTGAATGTTTGGCTAATTTCACTTTGAAACACTGTGGGTGTGTCGCTTTTTATATGCCCAGTAAGCAAATATAACTGTTATGACCTAATAACGAATTTAACGACATGTTTGACATTTTTCAAGGATCGGCAGGAACACCCATTTGTGGGCCAGGCAGTCTTCTCTGCATGAAACAGGCGGAGACTAAGTTATCAAGTGGTGAAATCGATCTACGTTTGAGGGAACTGAAGGAGGAGCAGAATGTTACTGAGGGGACCTCGGTTCAGAACATCTTAGGTACAATCAACGAATGGGGAAATAATATCGCCTCAGGGACTAGTAAACCATCACCGCCACCACCTGTGGCGCAAAAACGTACCGAGGAACAATCGAATTGTGACTGTCTGCAATCATGTACTTCGCTTAGCTACAATGTGGAGACGTCCCAGTCTGATTGGGACTGGGTGCAGCACTACGTAGGTCTCAGTGACCCCTATGGTTTTGTGGCGGCAAATGTGAAGAACGGCACACGACTGGCACACCTCTCCCGTATTGTCCTCTTCTTCAAAGACATGCAGTTTATTGCTTCTGAACGAGATGAACTTTATGGACATATTGACTTCCTTGCTAACTGTGGTGGCCTTTTAGGTCTGTTCACAGGATTCTCCTTCATATCCCTTGTCGAGGTTATCTACTTCTTGTCATTACGCTTGCTTTGTAATATGAAGAACAAGGCGAAGAAGCATCTCAGTGGAGAGAGGGAATAATTTGGGATCACCTCGTAATAATATCACATTGTTCTTTCTAAATACATGTAATTCAGGCACTATCATCGTTCCAAATTGTAATTCAAAATTAATAAAGGAGTTCGAGCACGAAATATGCCTGTTTAATGATCCTCATCTCATTATGTGGGCTCTGAAGTAACCCAAGGTAACCCCTTTATGGTACCTTGACAAGAGACCCACAGACTGTTATGGTTCAGGGGATGTCATTGCAGTAGCGAAATATAACAGTTCAATTCTCCCATTTTGGTCACCCCAGTTGTATTTTAATTTGAATCGGAAGTAGGCCTAGAAAAATCATGGTACCCACAGGGTACCTCGACAATAAGGGAAATATGACTTTTCTATTTTTCCTAGTTTGGCCATCCCAATGGTTTTAAGTAGAATCTGAAGTGGCGCTAGAAAAATCATGGTACCCACAGGTCAGGTACCCTATGGGAGAATTTCATGACAGAAATGTATCTGGTCTATTCCTTCCATTTCGGCCATCCCAGAGGTAGTTTAAGTGGAATCTGAAGTAGCGTTAGAAATATCATGGTACCCCCAGATCAAATACCCTGTGGGTACTATAAACAACCCTCACAGGATATTGGGAACTTAAGGAAACTTCATGGGAAACAACTAACTCAATTCAGACAATATACATGTTTTCTTTTTTGATATATTTTTTAAAGAAATACTTTTTATTTTATTTTTTTTTCAATATATCACGCTTGCGTTAATATGCTGCTAGTTGTAATGAGTGTGTAGCTTTACGATATTCCTTAGCATTTCGTCAGGGTGTAGAAAATTGAATCAAGAAAATATCACAAACGGTCGCGCACACCAAGCGACTGTTACCAACAATTACGCTGGAGTTACCCGGTTTCTGAGTGGGTGCAGTGAGAGCAGGTAGGGGCATCAGTTGATACCGAAAACGTCGCCGCCCTTACGGTGGTCAGCATTGGCTAAGATGCTCTCTCCCTTCTTCATGAGGGCACAGACGACTGAGTAGGAGGCGAGACGCGTTGTGTTGTGACCGAGCGCCTCCAGCCCATCAACGACCTGCTGCAGAGTACCATATTCGTAGCCGGCCGTCATCGGGTACAGCTGGTGGTGGATACGCGGCGCGTCTACAGCTTCTTTGATGTTTTGCTCGAACCACAGGAGGCGTGCTATCACCTCGGCCACACCTGTGGTGATCTGTGTGCCACCCGACGCCCCTATAACTAGCAGCACATCGCCGTGCTCGTCGACCATGATCGAGGGGCTCATAGAGGAAAGGGGACGCTTGCCAGGGGCGATTGCATTACTGGGGCTCCCCGGCAGGCCGAAGTAGTTGATGACTCCCGGTGTTGAGAAATCGTCCATCACGCAGTTGAAGGTGATCCCCGTTCGATTTGATACCACTTCAGATCCAAAGCTGTTCAAATTGATGGATAATTAGATCCCCACAGGAAAGGTATCATCAAGAGATTACCTTCTCTTGATGATACCTTACCACCTACTACCAGGTAGCCTGATAACTTCCAAGCTAAAAGAGGTCTTGAGTACTTACTACAAGTTAATAGTACTGGTAACAGAAACAGCGTCCCCATCCTCAGATAATACTGATATGTGTGCGGTACCATTTTGGCTTGGACTGTCGTAAAACACAGCGCCGTAATGTTGTGGGCTCAGGTTGGTCATTGAATCTTCGATCTTCAGTCGTGTTTGCTCAGCGTAATATGGCGATTGCAAGTTGAACAATATCTGAAACAAGTCTTTTCTGTGGCTTTACCGTACCTGGAGTTTATATAATCCTAGTCATACCCTAGTCATATCCACGAAATCCGGGTCCCCCAGTTGAGTCCGTTTCGCGTAGGCATGTTTGAAGACCTCTATCATACGATGGTATGTCAGCACAGTGTTATTTATACCATTGATACTATTCCTGGTGAAGCCATATCCATCCAACATCTTCAAAATGTAGGCGAGAAGAATACCTGAACCAGGAAGTGGAGCGGAGTACAACCGCTCCCCTTTATTCAGACCTACCGTAATCGGGTCCTGCCACTCCACCTTATAATCTTTTAAATCTTCCGAGGTGATCAGTGATCCAGCAGCCCGTAAATCCTGAATGATCAGATCCGCCACACCACCGCTGTAGAAGTCCTCAGCACCATATTCGGCTATCATTCGTAAGGTCTTACAGAGCTCTCTCGGATGGACCAGGTCACCAACCTTCTTCATTTGACCGTTTTCTTTAAAGAACCAGTCCCTAGACGTACCAAAAATACAATTAAAACATACCGATACAACCAAAGTTGGGCGGACTGGTAGGCATTGCTAAGGAGAGGAAAATGGTTTAAAAGGGCCAATAACTCTCTGAGGGTAGCATGGGTTCAGAACCAAGGTGGACCTACTTGTATAACCCGCGACTGAGATTCGCTGCCATGTTCATGGCCTTCTTCTGTGCGACGCTAATTTGGTACCCAGTATCACAGAGCGCAATTGATGGCAGGATCAGCTCCTTCCACGGAAGGCGCCCGAACTTCTGGTGCGCCGCCCAGTACCCTTTCAGCTCACCGGGTACGCCGATCGAAAGGCCACCCTTCTTCGCATCGTTGGCATCGCGGCTCATATACATACCGGCAGTTGCGGCCTTCGGTGCCATCTCGCGCGCGTTCAGACTGTATGCCTTCCCCTCAGACTTTTTGTAGACGGTCATGAGGAAGCCACCGCCGATGCCCATGCTCTGCATGTTGACCAGGCCGTTGCAGAAGAGCGCTGCGATGGTCGCGTCGACAGCCGAACCATTTCGCAGCAGAATTTGTCTGAAACAGGTGCTGGTAAGTTCCCAATCCACTAAGAGATGTGGTAAACCATTGATGGTACCATGGTATAATTAATTTGTTGAATGTTCAATTGTTTTTTTTTTCGATTCTCTTTAGGTGGATTACAACCGATGATAGTAGTGTTAATGAAATGATTTCCAATCAAGTACATTACGTCCTATATAGTGTGGTACCATCAACACGCGTCGACATGTGCATTAGCATGAAAAACGGCGAACGTGTCGGCTGACCGAACAATAAATACACGCGCAAGGTCGACAACACATGCAAAATCTTGCACACGATAGTATAATATTGTAATAACCCGAATAAACATGTCGGATTTCTGATCTCCGAAACATTCAATTGTTTCCAATTATATTATTCATTGTCATTCACGCGTACCAACAATTGCCCAATCCTGTGGGGAACAGAAACTGGCTATTTCCCCAAATATTTTTATAAAAAAACCATCAACATAATATTTTCCCACATATTTTTGTATCAGAACTTTCCTGAACTATACTAACATGCCGAATCCTGTGCGGACCAAATACTAGCTATTCCCAAAGTATTTTGTAGAAAGTTTCCCAACTAGACGAATGAACAAAGCAGTGCAAATCTAAACACTCTGTATCCACTTGCCCAATCCTGTGGGGACCAAATACTAGCTATTTCCCCAAGTATTGTTGTAGAAAGTTTCCCAACTAGTGGAATGAACAAAGTAGTGCAAACCTAAACGCTCTATATCAACTTGCCCAATCCTGTGGGGATCGAGAATATACTCTTTTCCGAAATATTTTTGTATCACAAAATCCTGTGGGGACCTAAAACTGTATTCTCTCAAGTATTTCTCTTAAAAAAGTTCCAAAACATCCTATACGGACTTGCCCAAACCTGTGGGGACCAAAATTCTTCTATTCTCTCAAATAGTTGTGTATAAAATGTTCTTGCATAGTAGCCAGGAAAATAAGTGTTAACCTGAACATCTGACAAGGACTAACCCAATCCTGTGGGGACCAACAACGTACTATTTTGCCAACTATTTTTCTGAAAACAAAAACTTTACTAACTGCTTTGTGCTAATTTATACGCTATATATCGACTTGGCCAATCCTGTGGGGACCAACAATTTTCTATTCTAACAAATATTTGCATAAAATTGTTCCTGAAAGGACTAGCCCATCCTGTGGGGACCAAAAACTTCCTGTTTTACCAGTTATTAAAAAAAAAACTTTTCAGAATACACACTGGATATTAAATGATGTCATCATTCAATATACACTTTGTTTGAACCCATTAAATCCTGCATAAAATGCGTTTTATCGGGGAACGTTTAATATGCTGCTTATGCCTATTTTGCTGAGGCATGCGCTGTTTGTTAGCAATTTAAAAAAATCCAAAACTTCCATAAGCAACAGTAGCCTGCTGCTGGCACGATTCAATCTCAGCAGTTTTGCGATATGCGCTGTCGGTAGCCGGGGGCCCAGTGTTATCAGGCGGATCGCGTGTTATTTTCGACGCGCAACATGTTTGTCTACGTCTTTTTTTTTTCGTTTGAAGTGCTTCGCAGGCAATATTCTCTATATACTCACATACATTTATAAACAGCGACAAACAAGCGCAGGGAACAAATATTTGTATTGGAGCTAAGCGCACCAACTGTTATCAAAAGGTTTTGTAAAAACATGCTCAGAAATAGGTTTTATTCCAGCAGGATTCTTTAAATTTCAGCATGATTTTTCCATTTTATTTCCGACAAATTTATATTTCAGCGGCAATTTTACTTCAGCAGGATTTTTGTTTATTATATCAGGATTTTTTTTATTTCAACAGGAAATGTTTTATTTCAGCAGGTAAAAATTCCTGCTGGAATAACCATGCAGGAATTTTTATTGGTGCACGATTTGTTTATCCCTCCAAGAATTTTTATGTCAGCAGAATTTTGTCCCTGCGGGATTTTTTATTTCAGCGTGATGATTTATGCCCGTAGGAGCATGAAGATTCCTGCAGGAATATTTGGTCCAGCAGGAATTTGAGCAGGATTTTTTCATCAGATTTTTATACCAACAATATTATTATTTCATCACCATATTTTTATTTCGGCAGGAATGGATTTGATTACAGCAGGAATTTTTATCGCGGCAAGATTACATATTTCGCAAAAATGTTTATGCCAGCCGGATTTTTCATGTTGCAGCAGGAATTGTTATTGCAGCGCGTTGTTTTATACCCGCAGGAACATTTCCTCCAGCAGGAATTTTAGTTCGACGGGATTTTAAATATCAGACAGAATTTTTACCTGATCAGGATTTTTAAAACATTCAACAGGAATTTTTGTTCCAACATGATTTTTTTTTAATTCCAGCTGAATTTTGTAAACCTGAATAATATGAAAACGAATTATCCGATTTCAATGTAATTATATTCATGTGCAGCAGGAGAGCGTTTTCCAACTTGTTGAATGCCAACCAGATTGCTCAACGCAAATGTCAACAGTGTAATGACTCAGTGAGATCATGTCAATAACATTACTTCTGATACGAATTTATCGTTGTTCTGATCGGAATGGTTTGTTTTAAACCCAATTTTGTTACGTGGCGAGTCTGAAGGCACGTAATTGATGACCTTGCACATCAAATCGACCAAAACAATAACAAAAACAACCGGCTGAGCGGGTATTGCGCAACTGTGGAACGAAAATATACGCAGCAGAAATGTGCGAGGTTGAGGTAAGGCTATTCGTGTATGTTTTTCTAAGCTATTTTATTGGCGTGCAGTGTTGCGTACTTCCTGCACTCTTCAGAGAATTTACATAGTACTCTAATTAGTAAGTAAAATATCTTTGTCCGGACAAAGTTTCTATGTTACAAATGGCGTACAAACACGCCAGAAAATCGCATTCAGACAAAACTAGAATCTAAGAACATCACAAAATTAATATTCAAAATTAGAGAACAATATAATATTTAAAAATAATTATAGTAGTTTTTAAAAAAATCCAGCAGGAATATTTTATCCCAGCAGGGGTATTAAAGCCAGCAGGAATAGTGTATCCCAGCAGGAATATTTTATTCCAGTAGGAATATTTTAAGTCAGCAGGAATAGTTTATCCCAGCAGGAAGGTCGATTTCAACACGAACTTGTCCAAAAATATTTATAAACTCTCCTCGAATCTTGGTAGTGTGCTTCAGGGAAATACAATCAGGCAGCAGGACGAGGCGCCGCTACTGTTTCGCCTCCTTCATCTCCTTGACCTTCTTGTTGTGTTCGGTATTCATCAGCTTGGTGACGATCTTCCGGGTGTGGCCACTCGGATCGTGGTGGTTGGTGTGTTCACTGGCCTCCTTCTTCGACCGCTGCTTGCCGATGTCGTGGTCGAAGTTATAATGCTCGTACTTGTCGAAGTGGCTCTCAGACATCTTGTCGCCGGGGGGGTAGATATAGGCGCAGCAGGAATGCGATATGTTTGCGGCGCACACCGACGCACTGTTACCAACTGTTGTTGTTTACGGTCGAGCCGGTTTATTTCGGTCTGCTCGCAGGAGGGTCTGAGGGGAGTCCGATGGAGCGAAAGAGTGAGAGGTGCGAAGGGCACGAACACAGCACGGTTGACTAGCAGGACGAACTGGCGTCTGCTGCGGTGGTGTGCGCGCGCGCGTTTTATACCCGTCCGACCTGCCTGTGCAGCAGCGCGCATGCGCGCCTTCCGCAGCTGGAATCAATGCCCGTTGTTGTGAATACAACGCAGTTGCGCTCTGCGCATACGTCTCGCCATTCTATGGCGCATGCGCAACGTTTAAAACCGATAAGAAGTTAGCAGCGAGACAAAGTTTAAATTTCAAGTTTTAGTTCCACCATCTGCCGCTATGTGGAATAATTCCTGACGTGTCCTCTTAAGTCAAATAAAAACAAAAACAAAGTCGAGTGTTTGCCTGCTCATTGTTGACAATATTAACTCCTGCGTAGTTCAGGTTGTGAACACGTGTTCTGTTTTCAAGTTATATTTCCACACATGCAAATAAAGAATGCGCATAATAGAATATGTCGCAATGCTTCGCAGCAGGAACTCGCATTCATTGTTTTGCAGAATCGGCGTTTTTATTAAGTTTATCGTCGTTCGTGCAACGTTTCCAATATAGAAACCAATATTTTTAGACATTATTAATATATCTCTGTTCAGGCATTATTTTTATCGCTTATATTTGATAAGAAATGTAGAAAAATAAATCATACAAAATTGGGACATTTTGAGTTGTTTGATAATTGATAATGTTATCGATTGTTTTTGTACTTGAGAACGACCATGTTTATTTTTATACCAGATTAGGTCAGAAACAATTGATGTCATAACGACTTCAGGTAATTAAAAAAATAAAAATGACATTTTTGTTTCATTTAAACTCTCCACAGGAAAGTTATTTATTTATTTCACGAAAACATGCATGATTACATCCCTCACAGGCTGGTCCTTTCCAATTTTATTAAAATTAAGAGTGTTCAGATTCCATTAAATATTATTGTAAAAAATCTTTCAGAACTAGTCACAAGAACTAAATAATGATAATCTAATCACTGTATGATCCTGTGGGGACCAACAGCATTTTATTTCCGCAAATATTTTTGGTTTTGAAATTGCCTGAATAGCCGCAGGAAAAATCTTGTGCAAACCTAATTACTTGCCCTATCCTGTGGGGACCAAAAATTGACTATTTATCCAATTGATGTACTTGATGACAAAATGTCTGCAGGTAAATAGTAAAATACAAATCCGACAAATTTTCATTGCAATTTAAACTGCCCACAGACAAGTTATTTATTTCTTTTACGAAAACATGCATGATTACATGCCCCACAGGGTAGTTGTTTCGAATTTTATTAATATTAAGGATGTGTAGAGGATAGAAAGAATGGGAACGTTCTGTTAGATAGCCAGTCAGATTTAGTCAAATGTCTTGCTTTACTTTTCTACCCGACTTTTTTCCTAAATACCCAAAGCATCAAAATCGACTTGCCCAATACTGTGGGGACTAAAAGCATACTACTTTCGCAAATTTTCTTGCATCCGAATTTTTTTTAATAGTCGCAGGACTACTTTAGAACAAACCCAAACACTTTCCCTGTCCCGTGGGGACCAAAAACTGTGTGTTTCGTCAAATGATGTCAGTCAGATTTTCTCAAGCATTTTTGTAAAGCAACTTTCCTAACTAGTCACAGGAACAAAATAGAACTAATCTAATCAATGTATGGTCCTGTGGTGACCAACATCATTTTATTTCTCCAAATATCTTTGATTCCGAAATTGCCTGAATGGCCACAGGGAAATTGTTTTGCAAACCTGATTACTTGCCCTATCCTGTGGGGACCGAAAACGAGCAATTTATCCAATTCATGTCGTTGATGTCCTAATGACTTCAGGAAATTGGTAAAATATAAAAGTGACATATTTTCGTTTCATTTAAACTCACCACAGGAAATTTATTTATTTATTTTATGAAAACTGTTAATCACATTATGTCAGGTAGTATGTCATTAAAAAATAGTGTCAGATTACTGAATGAATCACAGTCTGTAAGATTTGATAGGTTGTACTTACTTGCCAATCTCGGCACATGGGGGTCCATCCGCACACACCGCCGCCTTCCTGAAGATGTGCAGCGTCGACGAGGAAGGTGGCAGCGGCTTCAGGACGTTCGGCGGCGATAACTTCCCCGTGGTGTCGGCCGCATTGAAAACGCCCGCCGCGTAGAGGATCACACCCAAGGCAATCGCGCACAGCGTGCCGCCAGCGCCGATCAGCAGCGGCTTCCTGTAGCGCGACCTTTAACACACGGAACGCAGCAACAACACGTGAGAATTTCGGCTGACGGATGGGAGACGCGGGTGGTGACAGTGTGTCTGCCATCGCCGGTGTCTGTCAGGTTGAAGGCTCCGTCTGTCAGGATAGAGAGCAAGAGGACGATTCCCACGACGGCGACGACGTCAGACTTACCGCTGGTGCCGTTGGGTCGGCTTGGCGGGGTGTGCCGTCGCCACGACGGCGTCGACATCCTGCAGGATGTCGGCGCGACACCGATAGCGCCGATTCCTGCGCAAGATCACCGGCAGCCGGCAGGGCGGCGGAGTGTCGTCCTTCTGCTCCACCATGCTGCTGCCATGCTTCGTGGGGCGCAGGGCGCAAACTCTTCTAACCTCGCACTGGTGTTGATATTGTCAGGCGGACATACTTGATGGGGTGCGCGATCGATAGAACGGAATCCTGCAGGCGTGCGCAGGACGAGGCGACGTCGCCATCTAACCCGCAAAGGAAAGCACTAACCGGCTAACTTTTCATGTTCATCATTCATCTATTCATTCATCTATTTTTCAGAACCTAATTCAGAAGAGGAATACGTCTGATGAGACAGGAGAAAACTTTCTCCTGATGAAATCCTGAAAAGCTATACAATCCTGATAGGGCAAATAAAAAGCAAGATGTGTTGCCTACAATTCCTGCTAATCCAAGAACAGTCAAATAAACCCACGAATTAATTTAGACTCATTGTAATCTCGAAAATCTGAAAAGTTGTACAAACCTAAAGTGGTATTACCCTATTGGTATAAATAAATTCTGAATGATAATGGGGAACAACGCAAATCTGACAATAGTAGCCTGAAGGAACTTTCATCAGGCTAATACAGTGGAAATTTTACAATTCTGCCAAAGTTTCAATGTTTAAAACAAAAATTCTTGAGCAAGCTTTGCCAAAATGTACCAACAAAATATTCAGGCTCCTTTTATTATCTATAAAATCTGAAAATGTGTACAACCCTGAAGTGGTATTACCCTACTTTACACCTACATTCTGAACGATTCAGGGGAACAAGGCAAATCTGACAAATATTCCCAGGGTTCCTGCACACCTTTCTGTCGTGCTTGTATTTAGTCCCAAAGAGGACACATAGGTCTACGTAGTTTGCCACAACAGTGTGACAATAGATAAACACAAAATGATAGTTTCACCTGAATAGTAGCCTGAAGGAGCCTTCATCAGGCTATTATTCAGAAAAAAATTAAAATTATGACAAAATATCACGATTATTTAAGCCAACAAAAAGTTCAGCAAATTAACGGAAGATATACAAGTCTGATATGTTAATATAAAGCAATATAAGAAGCCAACAAAACCTACAATCACAAAATTTGATTCAGAAATTCATTCAGACTCCTTGTAATCTAAAGATAAGCTTAAAAGTTATTTTGACCATAGTAGTAGCCTGAAGGAGTCTTCATCAGGTTAGTATTCAGGAAAAAGTGACAAAATTTAAAAATTATATAAGCCAAAAGTGCCTGAACAAAAAAATTAAACCTTTGACCAAATGCTACTACTACTACTACGCATTTCAGACGCACCATAACCAAATCAAAGTAAGGAAAGTTGCCTACATTAAATTCCTGCAATCTAAATAACGCGCCAAAACTGCTCCTTCCTGCTGATTTCAATTCGTAGTGCTACAAACAATGTAGTCCAAGTTGCCGACGTTCAACTCCTGCGTTCTTCCTGTGACGTCTAACCATATTAAAATACTAGTATACGTCCGAAAGTTTACCAGTAACTTTATGCGCCATAAAAATGTAGACAAATAAAGATTAAACTCACCATAGACTCGTTTCACCTTCATTTTCTGAAATCGTCAGACTCAGCACCATAGTTCGACAACGTCTGCCTGCGACTGGAACAAGATAAAACTTTTTCAAATAAAACGGCGGTCAAACCGTCGATAAAGATGAATGACACACCATTTAAAGAAAGCAATTACTACAATTTGTTCTATTTATTTACATACCCGCTAGAATGGAACATAACAATTTAAACGCTCAGTTTTTTTTGGAACAACGAGTACTTCAATCGTCAATCAAGCACATAATTATAATTACATAGAAGCAAATTAAAAAAGTTTTCAAAACAGACAGCGATGAAGGTTTACATGTAACAATCATTTTTTAATTATTGCATGACTCATACTAGCAGGACTTCGCAGGAAAACAATTACTTGATCTTATAGAGTTGTTATGCTAATGATGGTACAAATGATTGTTTTTTACATGGAATTTTCCAATTCACAAGAATTACGAGGTAATTCTATCGTATTTTATAAAGATTATAGTTTTTTTTATTAGAAATATGTTTAGTTCAGGTAAAAACAATCTTGTTCAAGTGAAAAAATCGTGTTCAGGCAAAAATAATCTTGTTCAGGCAAACATTTTGTGTTCAATTTCCTGTGGCAAGGCCCCACAGGCTTAATCAGGCTTGTTTTGAATACTTACACTTTTTGGAATATTTTAAATGGCGATTAAAGTTTCAGTTGGAGAGCACAATCAGTATTATATTAGTTATAACAATTGTGTTGTTTACTAGTTCAAAAACTATTTATTCACTTGAGACTGAAGTTACTTCCACATGTACAGCAGTACAGCAGGATTAGGTCCGACTATCAACAACGGCCGGCGTTGCCAGACTGTCGTCGAGATGATGGACAGCGAAGATGGAGGCTAAGCGGGACACGCGCGCGCACCAACTGCCTGCTGGCGTCTGCAGGCGCGTACATTTACCTGCTGAACGGGTCCCTGGTCCAACAAGTGCGCACGTACACGCTGGGTATTATCACGCTTTGGTTATTATCACCAATGACCGGTATATTGGTGTTATACGACTACGATTTATCAGTACTTGTTCGTAATTCTTTGTTGACCAATGCGGTCTCAGATTGCTGGACATCTCGGATGTCCCCTCAGTCGATTGTTTTGCGGTTTGAGTTCGTATCAATGGCCTGATCGTATTTCATTCATGTTTATGGATCTGATTAGGTCTTTGCTATTTAATATAGAGACTGAAAATAGGAGCCGTCTCTATATTACAGTTTCTGTATTAAATGGCTTCAAGGGAATGATGGAAAATCATATTTTGTCACTCTGTCAGGCTCTGCTGCGTATTCAGAAGTATGTGAGATTAATCAAAATGGTCCCCACAGGCTATTCCAGGTCCCAATTCAGACATTTTGTGATTATGACACTGATGATGTACAATTGTTTTTTTAAACTAGTTTCCTGACACACTGCTGAATATGAAAAAAATGACAATAGGAACACAGGATACACTGAAGCAGTTGGATCACTCGAAAATTTCGTATTGGTCAAGTGTTTCTTTGTAGCGATTCTAAGTGAGATCAATCAAAGTGGTCTCCACAGGCTATTCCAGGTCCCAATTCAGACATTTTGTAATTATGAAACTGATGATGCACCATTGTTTTCCGTAACAATACATGTACCTTTAGTGATAGTATCATTCATATTTTCATCATTTTAAACTTTGATCTTTCCTGATGAATGTAAATAAAATATGATGATGGGCACCCTTACGTTCCTGCTATCAAGACAACGAAATATGATTTGAATAGGCAATTCATAATTTTGTGACACATTTATAATCGTAACAGATTGAGCAAGTGATATAAAAACAAGTTTTCTGAACTTATAAGGCCTCGTTCAGACTGCTGAATATAAAAATTCGCGTCGTATGATGCGATTTCATTGTGAAAACGCCGTAATCTTGTTATACAGAACAATTCCAAACATATCAGATACATTAATCTTTGCACTCTAGACTTTTCTCGCCAGTGTTCTGTGGCAACTCGAGACGAGTGCGGCCGAACCCAGTCGAATAACCGGTGAACACTCAACGCAAACGCGGCCGATGCCGACCGCGCTTCCATAGTGGAGTAGTAATCGGGCGCGAAATACACGCCGCTCGAGTACCTACTGAACATATCAATTAAAATGCAATTAAAGTCATTCTGAATAGTAGGAAATACATGGGATATATTTAGAAAACATACAAGAATATTATGTGTTAAGTACATCAAAAATATATTTATTATCAACGTCATAAATTGTTCTTCAGATCCAATATTTATCTAAACTTTAAAATTCGTAACAATAAAATGTGTCAAGTTCCAACTGGTTGCAGATACATAACTAAATCTTCTCGAACTCGTTTGCGAGTTCAATGCACTCATGTTGTATTCTTATTCTGGTTGTACTCTATCACAAAAATGATCGGACATCAATATGCTGAAAATTCACATCGGTCAACATGGAGTGTTGCACATGTACATCGGCTATAATATATCTAGTCGTCTATGTCCTAATAACATTCATAGCAATAATTGGATAATGCTCGTGGAGAGCTGGTCGCAAATTGGTGGAAACTAGTTTTGCAATAATATCGGTGGCAATCATGCTCGATTTGTCGAAAAATGTTCCATTAACCCTGTTTCGTGATTGTTATAATTGTGTTCTCTTCTTGTTGCTTTATTTCGGTAGCGATTGTTTTGCGTTTGTTTTTGGCGTGGGCGTAGTACATCAGCAATGAGAGTTCATGACATTTATTGTTACATGGCTTGGCGTATCGTATATGAGTTAATACATAGTAGGTTTCTTGGTGAACCGAATATCTGTTCAGAGGAGGTACCAACTATTGACGTGGTCTTACGTGTAAGTCATAGAAATTGTCACTAACCCATTATAAAACGTTCCGACAGGGTTCCAGTAAGTTTAGGATACGAAATAATTCTCTGTATATAATATAAGAAATCCCCACAGGGTACCAGAAAGTTACAGATTCGAAATAGTTCTTTGTAAACTGAAAATCTGCTTAGGAGAAGTTACTTTGAATGGTAGATAAATGTTTACGTGATTTGAGAAGTGATACTAATATATACCATACCTGCAAGACTCTAAATGTGTCACTAATCCAAAATAAGAGGTTCCCACATGGTACCAGCAAGTTACAAATACGAAATACTTCTTTGTAAACGGTAAATATATCTGCAAGACTCTAAGTGTGTCACTAACCCCAGTATAAGAGGTCCCCACAGAGTACCTGAAAGTTTCAGAAACGAAATAGTTCTTTGTAAACAGAAAATATGCGTAGGAAAAGTTACTTTGAGTGGTATTTAAATGTTGACGTAGTTTGGGAAGTTATACCAATAGATGTCTTACCTGTAAGACTCAAAATGTGTCACTAACCCAGTATAAAAAGGTCCCCACAAGATACCAGTAAGTTTCAGATTCGAAATAGTTCTTTGTAAACCGATAATATATCTGCGAAACTCTAAATGTGTCCCTAATCCAATATGAAAGGTCCCCACAGGGTACCAATAAGTTTAAAATTCAAAATAGTTTTTTGTAAACTGAAAATCTGTTCAGGAGACGTTACTTTGAGTGGTAGCCACTTTCTTATCTGGTTTGTAAGTGAAACCTATACATCTCTTAACTGCAAGTCTTTACCTCTGCCATTTACCCCATATAAGGGGTACCTACAGGGTACCAATAAGTTTCAGATACAAAATAGTTACTAGATTGTTTAGCTTTGAGGCGTCGTTTTGTACCGTTTGTTTGCAGGTAGGTATGGCAGGTAGTAATTTATAAAAATAGCTCAGTTGTGAAAATAAATTGTATCACTTACTGCTACAGATCGTGACTAATCTCTAGTTAGAATATCTGCTTTGATATTAGTCGTGTTACAACTTTGCACATATGTATAAATAATTGCTTACAGCTATGGTACTTTTCTGTCGCATTGGGCTCAAGGTTGCTAGGTTGGGCTCATGGTTGTTCTACGGCTGGCTACTTTAAAGCGTTGCCGTTGTCCCACGATCAGATGGAATCTGTATTGATCTATAAACTCATTGGATCTAATGGTATTCCGGTGGCCTAAATATATCAGACATTTTCTAGACTTGTACAACTACGATTACTTAAGTCTGCAATTATTAGTCCATCTTGGATTAGACCGAACTGTGAAACTTAGATATGGGAGGGTACCATCAGTTCCGTCATCACTATTGGTTTCCCCGCAATGATCGTCCTACCTACTGTCTGGACAGAAGGTATGACCATGTCCCCTACCTGTACCTACCATTTTGCACTATACCTACCAGCTTAATTAGGTAATATCACATCAAAAATTTACGATACATTTACATCACAAATAATATAGTACCGGTTCACCAGGTTCCACCCTAGCACACTACAGTACGACTTCCTGCTGTTTGATCTCAATCAATTCCTCGATGGTATGCCCGGGACGATCACTATCAAACGCTTTAACATCACGACCTTTAAGCTGAAGTTCCCCATTACCGATGCGAATGTTGGCCCCATCATCGACGCTTCCCTGGGCGGTGGTGAATTGTAGATGGCGTCGCAGTTCCAGGTCCTCGTCGATCGACCCGGTGGCGAACTCAGCCTCGATGGAGTCGATCTGTTCAATGTCCTGCATGTCCATATCACAGGATTGCGTCCGTAGAGTATCGAAGCTGTTTAGATTCATGTACAAACCGCTGGACTGACCCGAATGTTCTGATGAATCGGATACCTCATCGTCGTCCAGGTGATCCGCACGGCCTCGGACGAGGTCGTAGCGGTGCTGTTCATGGTGTTCTTGCTGATCGTTATGGTCCCAGAGCAGTTTCGTCATCACGTCGCGCGTCTGACCGCGCAGCAGATTGTAGTCAGAGTGGTGGTACCACTTAGTAAGTGATTGACTCACAGGCAGGGAGTATTTAGGATCACGTACGTTCTTCGTGTAATCGTCCTCGGAGAGCGCACGCGTGATCAGGATCTTCGGCGTTTTCGTGTCCTCGACACCGAAGAATTTGTACAGGAAGCTACGTTTGCTCTTGACGGTATTCGGCTGTGGGTCATGACTAGTATCATTGATCTGAATGTGCCCCTTGTTTGGCGGCTCGTGGTCCATGCCGTCCTCATTTACATCCAGGTCCAGATTGCACTCAGAGATGTGTGCTTGAGGTACCTGCAGTGTGCTCTCACCGGAAGTGATCGAGAATTCTGTGGGAACCTGTGGTCGCCATGTGGTCTCTGAATATATTCGTTTGATCTTCATCCGTGCTTCGGCATCATCCTTTTGGGTATCAAGTAAGGTCTCTGATAGCCGTCTTTGGATAGTAGGTCGCGCGAAGAAGCCCAGTGGGGTAAGACTCTGTCTTCGAGACCCACATGTTGAAGGTGTACGAGCTTGGATCTCCTGATTCACTTCACTCTTTGTTATCTTCTTCCGCCAATAGTTTTGGAATGTCTTACGTAACCCCTTATTATTCACACCGTAGAGGATGCCATTGACGATAGGGGCGAAGGTCAACAGGACGAGGACGATCTGATACAGGACGATGTGATCATCGATGGGCGCTTCTGAGCCTAGGAATGTGATGCATGACTCCCACAGGATAATACTGTAGTAGGGAACGTAGAGGAGGACGAATGAGCCGAGGAGCTGCAGGACGGTGGAGATCGGTGATCGGGAGCGGAACTTGGGTCCGCCGGATGAGGGTGCCGTCACCGTCGGCACGAAGAACGGATTGCGCTGATGCGTGATGGTGACCTGGGCTGAGAGGGTCACCTCGTAGATCGCTGACGCGATGCGATGACGGTGGTAGCGTGCAATAATCAGGATCTGTGGGCATACAAACCAATACTGAACCATACTGAGGGAAACCTGAGGGGAAACAATTCTTCCCTGTGGAGCCTCTGATGAACCTACCTTAACGTTACAGCAAATTATGAGAGTAATAGGAAGCAGGAGAGTAAATGCAGTGTACGCAGCCGAGTACCACAGGGTCGTGCGGCCTGACTGGAAGTTCGGGACGCATGCTCCCAATCCACGATTGAACGCAAACGGCGCGATGTGAACGAAAGGGAACACGGTGAAGCTCAGGGAAATGATCCAACCGATCCCCAGGCACATGAAGACCTACGGAATCAGGAATTCGTATTGAAAGTGCCGGACACAAATATTATGGATGAGTGTACCTTTTTTGGATTGACCAGGTGACCGTAGTGCAGTGGGGCAGCGATCGCATAGTAGCGATCGGCGTTCAGCCCACATATGGTCCACAACACCAACGGATGCAAAATCGTGAACAGGAAGCCGTGTAAATCGCAGAGGGTCCCGTCGGACAACCACGTGTCGTGTGCCAAACCCGGAGCGGAGAATGCTAGGAAGGTCGTACCGAGGCACAGATTCAGTGTGCCCAAATGCAGTAGCAGCAAATTGTTGACGGTCGTGTGCTGAAAATTCCAATTGTTGTGAGAGTATATCTAAGTATGACAGTCAGAAAAGTTGAATTTGGAAAAAATCAAATTGGGGCATTTCAACATGGACCTGGGTGTTGCAAAATAGATGGGGGTCATGTTTTTTGAGTAAGTATAGAAAAAAGGCTACCTCTCATTGATTACAATTTTTTCTATCTCTATATCAGGTCTATTCTTCTGAGCAGGTATTTTCTGGACCGATTTCGAGCATTTCCTTGTACTCTACCTCTTTGGGAATATTCTGGGAACATGCAATTAGTTCCTGGATAGTTCTACAGTATGAATAATCAAACTGTTCAAAATGTCTCCCTCTCAAAGATTAAACTTCATCAGATCGGTCTGATCATTTGATCAGGAACTTTCTGGACAGATTTCGAGTATTGTGTTATACTATACCTCTTTGGGAATGTCCTGAGAACTTACAATTAATTCCCGGATAGTTCTAAAGTCCAGTCTCTTAAGTCTCTTAAAGATTACACTTCTTCAGATAAGCCTATTCCTCTCATCAAGAACTTTCTGGGCCGATTTCGTGCATTACCTTGTACTATACGTCTTTGGGAATATTCTGGGTAGTTACAATTAGTTCCTGGATAGTTCTACAGTATGAATAATCAAAATGTTCAACATGTCTTCCTCTGAAAGATTAAACTTCTTCAGATCAGTCTGATCATCTGAACAGGAACTTTCTGGACCGATTTCGAGTAATTCCTTGTACTCAACCTCTTTGAGAATATCCTGAGAACTTACAATTAGTTCCCGGATAATTCTAAAGTCCATTTTACAATATGAATAATAAAACTGCTCAAAATAGCATCCTCTTCAAGATTACACTTCTTCAGATAAGTTTATTCATGTGATCAGGAACTTTCTTGACCGATTTCGATCATTTCTTTGTACAATACCTCTTTGGGTATAACCTGAGAACTTATAATGAGTTCCTGGATAGTTCTGAGGGCTCTTTAGTAAAACTAGTGAAAATGGACATCTCCCACAGATTCCATTTCTTGAGACAACCTTCTTCGCCTGATCAGATACTTTCAGAACCGTCTACTATGCACATGGTTAAACTAGTATGTATTAACTAGTCTATGTTACGGGGTGAATTGTGGATGATCAAAAGCCAGAGAACATCATTGTGAATAATTCAGGTTTGTGGCTATTTTTACCAGTGTCAACATACGCCGAAGGGCGATACGCACACACATTATTCATCAAAGTTACTCACCTGACGTGAAAATAGGACAACAAGTAGCACGTATGAGTTAATCAATATGCCGAGAAGTGCAGCGAACGTCAGCGGTATCAGCAACCAGAGCGATACGCTAGACATGTCCTGCCAGTGGTAGACTGCGTCGCCGCCTCCAAAACTTTCCGGCTCGATCTATTCGTATCTCCGACGAAGTGGCGCAATGTAATTGTCAAGTTTGTCGTTCGACACGTGGGGTTGATTCTCGGGCGGAGTTTAGGCATCGCGACGATGTGACCGTACGTGCAGGTTGGGCATCAGCGAGTCCTGCATGCGTCTCAGGTGTGTGGTGGTGACAGAGGCGGCGGAGATGGTGAAGCTATGCCAAGAGCCGGAACATCGGAACCCTCGCGCGCTCTGCCATTCGCGACGAGCACTATCCATCTCTGCAAAGCGAAAGAGCAAACAATGTGTACGGCGATTTAATAAGGGGAACTCCTCTGACTTTGGGGGAGAACTTGCCTCCTAAGTCTTCCCCTCAAACCCTCAAATCCTCCAGTGTTTTGGGGGTGGGGGCTAAAACACTCACAACCCCGGCACGCACTCGGGTCCAAAAAAAGACGTTTGGGAACAAAACTTTAATAAAATCCTATCTCCAAGCGAAATTGCACTGTTTACCTCAGGCTGTGCTCCTTCCCGCAATTTGACGCATGCTCCCACAGCACGTAACAAACCCTCGTTGAGCTCAACCGGTTTGTTTGAACGTTGTTCATTAAACAGCGCAAAGCGAACGAAAAAGTTATCTTTGTTTACGGAAGGCCTCCATTATAATATTAAAAATGTTGACGTAGAAATTGTCATGTCCACAAAAAGTTGAAGTGGAATACATTTATGAGGGATGCCCTAAAGGTATCGTGCCTAATCTGGTAAAATAAGTTTTGTAAAAATTGATTTTATTGCTATTCAGACTTTATTAGATCGATACACATTTTCTGGAGATTCATTTTGAATCCTTTTTCATAGTTAGATTAGTAAAACTGTTAAAAATGATCATTCCCACAGATTATGCTTCTTCAGACAAGTCTATTCGCCTGATCAGGTACTTTCGTTAGTGATTTCCTGCATTGCCTTCTAGTATTCCTCTCGGCGAGTATCCTGGGATCCTACAAATATGTTCTTGAATAGTTCTGATGTCCATTTCACAGTTAGAATACTAAAACTGTTCAGAATGGTTATATTTCACAGATTACACTCCTTCAGATTAGTTTGTTCACCTGATCAGATACTTTGGGTAAATCTCCCTCAGATTACACTTCTTCAAACAAGTCTATACACTTGATCAGGAACTTTCGGTACCGATGTTGGGCATTGCCTTCTACTATTCCTTTCGGGGAGTATCCTGAGACCTTACAAATGTGTTCCCGAATAGTTCTGATGTCCATTTCACAGTCAAATTAGTAAAACTGTTCATAATGGCCATATTTCACAGATTATACTTCTTCAGACTAGTTTATTCACCTGATCAGATACTTTGGGTACATCTCTCTCAGATTACACTTCTTCAAACAAGTCTATGCCCTTGATCAGATACTTTTGGTATCAATTTCAAGCATTGCCTGGTAACTGGGCCAGCACACTGAAAGAGGAGAAAGTGGAAGAACCAAATGAACCAATAGTAAGACGTCAACAAATTGGTAGTATCAGAGGGAGTTATATCAGTTAAAGTAGTGAAGAGTTCAAAGAACCTGAATTGCGCTACAGTCTACCAAAGGGGCAACATGAAGAAAGTCACAGAGTGGTTGGAGGACTGAACCATAAATGAGGGTACCTATCTAATGGGGCGTAATTGGAAGAGTTGAAGAACTAGGGTCAGGAATGGATCAAGTAAGACAAGGCTTGAAAAGAAGATCGAAGTTACCACCTTGGAAGCAAGTAACTGGATCACCTGAATAGGAAGATAACGGTGGGAAATATTGACTGGTTGTGTGGAGGGTGATTAGGATGGCCACAGAACATATTGTCGGGTCGGTCAGTCAGTGATAGACTTGGTCTATCACTTGGTCTTAGTCTGAAGTAGGGAACCAGGGACAGGGATGCATAAGAAGGACAAGATCTGGAAAGAATATTTCGAGCATCCTCTGTACTTCCTGAGAGGAATTGAGGAATTGAGTATTCGAAATCGGTTCCTGGGAACGTACAATTGTGTTCCGTGATATTTCTGATAGCCGTTTTTAATTAAAAATAGTAAAACTATTCAGAATAGCCATCTCCCTTAGATTACCCTTCTTCAGACATGCATATTCACCTGATCAAGTACTTCTTCAACAGACCCACATCCAATAGCACCTCCTTCTACTCTCGGGGAGTATCCTGTGGGGACTCCATATCTATTCCCCTAATAAACCCAGAAGCTTCATATTTTCGTATGAAATAGACAAGCTATTAATTAATCTATATACAACATTTGAAGTTCATGGGATGAAATATAAGAGCATGGCGTGTCTCAAACCCTCTCGGGCACGCAAAGTTAGATTGCGCACGAAAGGTAAACGAAAACAAAGAAATTAATTACATGCGGCCTGCCACGGTGTGTGCGCGCTTTTTTCGAGCCCGTCTGCTTTTCGTATATTTACATTTCGTGATGATAATAAACCCAGGCGCTGCCCTTTTTGCGGACGCTTTAATTGGGTGGACTTTCCTGCGGCGGCCGGGAAAGAAAATTTACATTTTTCTCGACGTTCGCGCCGTTCAGCCGTCTGCAAAATTCAACAGTTGAAACTCATCTGACTGTGATAACCTTTATTATCGCATTACGCCGTGACGCAACTGTTCACAGTCTGCAATTTGTAAGCTAACTAATTCCCAGCTGTACACAGAGTCTCGCGGATTAGTAAGCGATCAGCCATCATCAAAAATGCATCAAGGGCGCTTAATCCGGCTCGCTGTCGTGCAATTATTCCTGCATTCAGGTAATTACCGCCATTTACGCAACGTGCGCAATTTCCATCGTCGGTATCTGAAAATAGTGTACAACCCCGCCACGCACCGAAATCCGCCCCTTTCGCAAACCTTTGATAAGACATGGGTGGCGTCGCGTAAAACAACGTTAATTAACTTATCGTGGGACGCGTGCGACTTGAAAGTTATCGCGACCGGCGCCATCATTATCATCTTCCTCATTGCGCTATTATCATTCCGGAGTTTGCTTTGTGAAGCCAGCGTACGATGTATAGATAGTGGTTTTAATTAGTCGTCCACCGCCCCTTTCTCAATGTGGACAGTTTGCACCCGCCGTAATTACTCATTCGTGTCAGCGGCTACTTTTCGGTTTATTAAAACAGCGCGATAATTACAGCGTGTCGAATGGCTAGGCAATAGTTTGATATAAAAGTGTTTTCGACGCGATGTGAAGTTAGCATTAAAAACCATAGTATAATATTATTTAGTTATAATACCCTTCCTCTAGTAGATTAGTCGTCTTCAGGCTAGTCTATTCACCTGAACAGGTACTGTTCAGACACTTTCAGATCCGACTTTGTTCATTACCTCCTGCTACTCCTCTCAGGAAGTACCCTCGGAACTTAGTTAACAAGCTTCCGGTGTTTTGAAGTCCTTTTATAGTAACAATTGTAAAATTGCCCAAAACGGCTACACCCATATATTACCCGTCTTCAGGCGAGTCTATTTGCCTGATCAGGTACTGTTCAGTACCTTTCAGAATCGACTTTGCTCAATAATTCCTGGTACTCCTCTCGGGGGGTACCCTCATAACTTAGTTACTAAGCTTCCCGGATAGATTTTACTTCTTCAGACAAGTCTAATTGCCTGATCAGGTACTGTTCAGGCACTTACAAAATCGACTTCGCTTATTACCTCCTGCTACTCGCGGAGTACCCTGGAAACATAGTTACTAAGCTTCTGGAGATTTCACTATTTTATAGTAAAATAATAAACTAGTCCATAATGACAACTTGTCATACATTATACATCTTCAAACAAGTCTATTCGCCTGATCAGGTACTGTTCAGGCACTTTCAGATCTAACTTCGCTTCGATTTCGTTCATTAACTCTTCCTACTCCTCTCACAATAACAATAACAGTAGTTCCATGCAAACTGTCGTGCTCCCACTATTTTTATATCTTCAGACAACTCTATTCACCTGTACCGTATGGTTTTTTTGGGTTTAAACGTTGGTATTAGCCTGTGGTGACTAAATCAGAAACATTGTGCTAGTTTTTTTTATGCTGCTAAGTTCATGCCTGACGATATCGACGTCCTACTTAATTGTCGGATTATTGTTGAATTGATGTTCGATGCGATGCGCACGAACGTTGTTTGCGCTGTCGCGCGGCATGTGCCCAAGTCCGACGCGCATGCGCAATGATTTCGGCGATAACATATCACTTAGCGTACGCGGCAGCATGGATTTGAGTGCCGCGGCGACGTGGTACCTGAGTACTGTGGTACTGACCGAGCGGTGTCAGGTGTTGCGTTTATGGGTTATGCACGTCGGCAGCGTAGCCTACTTTTACTTTCCGCTCGTGTGTCGCTGAGTATTGTTGGCCCACGTCGCGCTGCCACTCTCGTGGCATTATTTCGGCGCGGCGGAAGAAGAAGAAAGTAACTTAAGTCGCATTCGACCTGCTTAGTTGTCATGGCGACGTCGACGTCGAATCCGTTGCCGGAGTTCTACGCTGAAACGATCCACGACATCGGCCAGAACTTTGCGGAGAAATTTAAGCGGGTGAGTGATTAATCACACCAACAATGGAGCATACCCCCTTCCCCCCATTCACTCCTGCTGCCTTCAAAAGTAATAGCTGTAAGTCCAGCCAAATGGCAGATGGGACTCAGACATATTTCATTCAGGCATGTAACGATTGAATTTTCTTTGACACAGAGGTAGTTATTATGTTGAGATAGTGTCATGCATGTTTTCAAGGGGTGATGTTCAGATCCCATGCATGTCACAAGTCATTTTATTTCATTCTGATGTTCCTGTCTACAGTTACTTTTTAAAAATTTAGCACGATTCATCCTGTGGGTCACCCATAGATTCTTCCTCAGACACTTTTGACTTTCTAAAACCCTACCATAGCTTTCAGAAAGTCATACAGGGCTTAGCATATTCATTCCTGAACTAGATTACCCTCACAGTCTCCCTCAGACACTTTTCATCTTCCAAAACCCTGTCTTTTAGGAATTTAGGAAGAGTTATGAAAGGCTTAGTATATCTCTTCTTGAACTGATAGCATTTCCATACAAGTTACTAAGAAGCTCTTGATCAGACATAGTAATATATTTTCAGGGAAGGGCTTGAAGTGGTTCCCTTTGCATGGCTTTTTCAGAACCAGACCATCCAATCATTTGTTTCATTTTCAACCTTTTGCCTACAGTTACTTCTTATAAATTTAGCATGAATCATCCTGTGGGTCATCTGCAGAGTCATCCTCAGACACTTTTGACTTTTTAGAACCCTACCATAGAAAATTCAGGAAGTCATATAGGGTTTAGCATGTCAATTCCTGAACTGGGACACCCTCAGAATCTCCCTCAGAGACTTTTGATCTTTTGATATTCGGGCAAATTGAGTTATGTTCAGACCCCAAGCGTGTCAGTAGTCTAACAGGGACTGATTTCAAGAAAAGTCAGAGATAACTCAGTATATTAGCTACCGAAATTGAAATTAATAATGGATGCTAATGGAACATGCGTGAGAGGTGGAGGAGGAGTGTGAGTAGAGAACAGAGTAAATCATAATCAAGTTATCCCATTTTTCCGGTTGGCGTAGGCTTTTAACAACGAAGGCAACCGATTGCGGAAGGCACACAAGTCGATCGACCTGGATGATGTTGCATTTTCCTGTGACAACATATACTTGTAAGTTGTACTAAGTGGGAAAACATCAGACGGGCAGAGTTACTATATGTAAGGACTTTCCAGGGACCTCGCTGGAATGACGTTGGCGTATCCAGAATTTCGAATTAGTAATCTGCAAATCGATCTGGAACAGGCTGTCATCAATTATAGGCTTACAGTCGGGAAGCTGTTATTCCAGAGTCGGATGAGGACTATCACAATGACCAGATTCCTTGGTCTGTTCACACACGCCTCAGCTCAACTCCAGTGAGTAGACTCTTCAGAAACTATCTGTGTGTGTTCAGAAACTATCAGTTTTATAGTGACTTCAGACTAGGACCAACTCCAAATAGTCTGAATGAAAGTTTGGAAGACACTAGACTTAACCTCTCAACCCGTTTCTGTATTCCTGAATATTTACTTTATACTATCCCAAGAAGGATCTAAGGACTCGTTTGATGTCCTTATATTTTGTGGGTTACTCCTTATTTTTCCACCAAATTTGTTTTAGATGGACACTTCACAACATAAATATTACGGGATCGGCGGGACTCTTCCGCACGGGCGACTCCTTTGTGACCCGTAACATTGGGAATGTATACACCTTCGAAAGCGGCGAAATTGAAGTAAGTACGATCGAAACTCACCGCGTTTTCACTCGATTTGTCCAGTGATTCCCAAACCTATGACTCATGCGCACTATTTTGATCTTTTGTAACTAAATAACTGATCAGATGTTAGAATATATTTTTAGGGAAAACGCTTGAAGGGGTTCCTTTTGAAAGATTCCCTCAGACTACTTTCCAATCAATTCTAAAGGTCCTGCCTATAGTTAATTCTTATAAATGTATCACGTGTCCTCCTGAGGGTCACGCTCAGATTCAACCTCAGATTGTTTTGACCATCCAAAATCCTGAACATTTCGATAATTTGTTACTCTTGATCAGACGTGAGAATATAGTTTTGCAATTTACCATGTGCCAGCCTGTGGGTCAACCTCAGAGTCACCCTCAGGCACTCTTGACATTTTAAAACCCTGTCTTAGGAAGTTCATGTTTATGCAGGATGTAACATGACCTTTTCTGAACTGCTACCATTTCTATACATTGTTACTAAGCAAATCTTTGTCAGACGAGAGATTGTTTTCAAAGAAACCGCCTGAACGGGTTCCTTCTAAAAGCCCCCCATCAGAAATAAATCATTTGCTTCATTCTATAGTACCTGCCTAAAGTTACTCCTAATAAATTTACCATTTGTCAGCCTGTGGGTCACCTTCTGAGTTACCCTCAGACACTTTTGACATTCTAAAACCCTGTCTTAGGAACTTCAGGTTTATGCAGGATTTAACATGACTCTTTCTGAACTGCTACCATTTCGATACACTGTTACTAAGCAACTCTTTGTCAGTCGAGAGATTTTGTTTTCAAAGAAAACGCCTGAAAGAGTTCCATTTAAAAGGCCCCCTCAGAATCAAATCATTTGCTTCATTCTATAGCACCTGCCTAAAGTTTCTCCTGATAAATTTACCATTTGTCAGCCTGTGGGTCACCTTCTGAGTCACCCTCAGACACTTTTGACATTCTAAAACCCTCTCTTAGGAAGTTCAGGGTCATACAAGGTTCATCCTGATTCTCCCTGAACTTCTCCCTGAAATACACCCACCATAAATTATGAAACCCTGAATTAACTTCTCCCCGGTTTTTAGCAATTCGTCGACGGCGAACAACTCCCCGAGAGTACCACATTCTTGCACAAAGGTCTGTACCCATGGTTTCCAACCCCTAAAGCTTTTCATATACCAACAATACGTTTTCAGAATCGTCCCTGTTCAAAATCGTTGAGACATCAGTATACGCCGCTTTGTCGGCAAAGATTCAACGTCAGATGGACGTGATCGTCGAGTTCAGTGCCAGCGAGTTACTACTAGACGAACGCGACGAGATCACGGCGTACGACGAGTACCTATGCCGACGGACGTTACGTGCCAACCTTCTCGTCGACAGTGTGATCAATCGCGCCAAGACGGCGGCGCATTTCCGCTCCACCGCTGGCGATGGCGCCGATGCGAAGATCGCAACGCACGTTTTCCTACCGTACCGACGCGCCAACGCCAGTACACGACACTTGTTGATCGCCCGAGGTCGCATCGACGGCATGCACACGTTCACACGATTGCGCGATTGCAGCATCAGCGAGTATGGAGACGAGCTGCGCGTCTCCGCCGAGCTGGGGCTTACGGATTACAAAGTAATTGATTTTCAGTACACGCGTAGAGGGGCTAATAAGTTCAGATCGTTTCAAAGAGTTTCTTATTGACAAGGAGAGTGTCTCAATTGTCCGTCATTGAAGTTTTTGTACGTGTTATGTAGTAAACATATGGAAATACTTTGTGATAACAGGATTTTTCGCCGTTCTTTTCACTTTGGCGTGGTTTATATCGATACTTTTATGTTTTACTATGTATACTTTAGATATCAGAAAGGATCGATACTTTTTTTTGCGATACTTACATGTATCGGTAGTTGGAGTAGCAATAAGTATATTTTTTTTTGATATCGATACTTATTCACATTTCGATACATTCAATGCCTAAAAGTAACATTCTTTTGATATTGGAAAATATCGATAATTTTGATAACAGAATATATCGATACTTTTTTTCGATACTTTTGACACCTGAATATAATGGTACTTTTTGGGTATCGAATGTATCAAAATATGAAAATATCGATATCAAAAAAACGCCATATATTCGCACAAAGAGTAAAACATATTAGTATCGAAAAATTATTGAAAAAAAATCAATGTTTTGTGGTATCAAAAAAAAACAAAAAGAAAACATCAATATTTTCTGAGATTAAAATATGTAAAGATCGAAAAAAGTATCGATACTTTTTTCGATACTTTTCATTACTTTTACGGTACTTATAATAACTACTTATATCGAAACTTTTTGGTATCGAAAGTATCGACATCAAAATAACGCCACATATGCGTACGAAGAGTAAAACATATAATATCGAACAGTATAAAAGAAGTAACGATATTTTCTGGTATCAAAAGAATAAAAAATGATATTTTCTGAGATTAAGACATGTAAGAATCGAAAAAAGGTATCGATATTTTTTTCGATACTTTTCAATTTTCCATGTTTCGATACTTTCAATAAGAAGCTTTTTTTATGGCAACGAAATCACTATAAGACTATAGTATACTCACAATAAGGCAGAATAGTAAATTGCTGTGTTTGCTCTACCAACTTCCCTCAGGTCAATATTTCATGTACATTACATTAATCTAAACATAGATTTTGATACGAAACATATTGCTCATATCCTGGGGGTTGTTTCTTTAGTTCATCTACGAGTACAACACACAGTATGAAGGATTCCGGTTCGCCGGTAACATCACAGCGAAGGTTTATCAAAATACATGGATGTTGGCGCTGACGAAACGCACCGGCCAGAACCCCGCAATCGGTCTGACTGTGGACAAAATAGGGTAGTGCACAGTGCTATTGTTTACCTAAGCCGTATTGACTAACCACCCGTCTGTTCGGCAGGGACATCGAGGTAGACTATTCAAATCTGGGTTCGCTGACATGGTTAACGGAGTCGATACGACGAGTGATCGTGGGCCATATCAAGGCGGAGACCGGTGACCGGGTGCGTGATTTCCTCGCCAAACAGCTGCAATCCGCCGCCCTCCAAGTGCCCATCATCAAAGACTACCACCTTCGATCTCACTAACACTAATACTAACTCTAACACAATTGCGAAACAAGACTGCCAAAAACACAGTAATATATATGTTTCTACAGTATGTTGTTTTAATTAGTTTGGACGTTCCTAATTTTTGTACGATTTTTTTAAGTATCGAAAAAGTATCGAAAAGCACAAAAAGAAAACTCGATGTTCTCTGGTATCAAAACAAACAAAACGAGAGCTTCGATATTTTCTAAGATTAAAACATGTAAAGTTCAAAAAAAGTACTTATCTTTCATGCATTGGTAAGCCACAGGTTTGAACCTGTACTTATCGCTGAGTACTTCAAAAGCCCACCCCCTGAAAGAATGAATCTAAAAATCTCAAGATAAAGTGCCTTCACGAGTTAAAGGTTGAAAAAGAATCAACACTTTGGTATTCATATTCCAATACTTTCGTTACCGGAAAATACCGATACTTTCGATACTGAAAACTACCGATACTTTCGATACCGAAAAGTATCGATACTTACGACACTGAAAAGTACCGTTACTTTCGATACCAAAAAATATCGATACTTTCGATACAGGAAAGTATCGATACTTTCGATACCGGAAAGTATCGATATTTGCGACACCGGAAAGTAACGATACTTTTGATATTAATAAGTCTCGATACTTTGAGTCTAATATTGTATGTTTCGACACTAACCTTTGATATTATGGTATTGATACTTTTCTCGATAGGTAGATTTGAAGAAGACCGATTACTAAAAATATACTGATCTTACAAGCATCTTTCAAGCATTGGTAAGCCACGGGTATGAACTTGTACTTGTCGCTGAGTATTTCAAAAGCCCACCCCCTAAAAGAATGAATCTAAAAATCTCAAGATAAAGTGCTATCACGAGTCAAAGGTTGAAAGTATAAAAATAGCGGGCGGTAAAATGCGCGCGGGTTGCAAGGGATGATCAGCGACGACGAGTGTCTGCTAAGACCACCATCTGATCTAATGCATTGCTGAAAGCAATTCGATGCGATGGCCGAAAAAAGAAAGAAGAAGAAAAAAAACACCATCGCCATCTTACAACCTCACAACCATCTTCAAACAATTTCGCACAATCACCCCGACGGAACGGGATGGATTGCCACTCGAATTCGCGCCAGGCAAATCCAATAAACACTCGAAAGCCATAAAAAATTAACGCCCGGCTTGGCAGCGACAATGGCGCCTGTTTTTGGCGCGTTTTTTTTCCTCGCGGTGGCAATTTTCCGCCGACTGATCGACCTGCTTATCAGGTGAAATACGTGCGTCTCCCAAGTGTATACCGAAAGCCCGAAAATGTATTGCCCTTGTTGACTTTTCAAGTATGGTTGACCGCACCTTCATTATTAAGTTAATCGTTTACAACACCGAAAAAATAATATACGCACTGGTTGTTGCAAATCCGGTTTTTCTATCTGGCCGCACTATGAAAAGAGAGAGACTTCCATCGCGCTCTCTTTCGCTACCACCCGGCATGGAACTCAGTTTTTCTTTCTATCTTTTATAGGAGTTGGAACATCACCTATATTTCATCATCTTCATCTATCTTTCATCACCTTCTTTTAATACGTAAGATATGACAAAGAAACCACGAAGGCGCCGGCGACGCGCACCGCCAGCTGCTGAGCGACGCGCCGTGCCGGCTGAACGAGCCAGCGTTCAGCTCAATGAAGCGGAGTTCCATGGCGGTTGGTAGCGAAAGAGAGCGCGATGGACTGGACAGTCTCTGTCATTTCATAGCGCGGTCAGTTTCTGGAAACATTCAGTCCTCTTTATGGCACACTTGAAACTCTGAAATTTTGGTGTACGACGTATAAATGGGATTTACAACTTAAGTCACTTTCAGGGTTATTACCTGCTCCCGCATCTCTTCATTTCACGACGAGGTATTTTTCCTCGTTCGTCCGTCTGCCTGCGTGGCCACATGTTGAGCGCGCGACTCGCACGTGTGCAACCGGCATTAATGACGGTGCGGAAATGAGTTTTTCAAGCGCTCCACACTGCCACCACCGCCAAACAGGCCACCTTCGCTGACCTAATTGCATTACTCGATCCTTTAGGGGTGTTCCGAAGCAGTTCTTAATTAGAATTTGCTTTCTAATTTCGCGCCGGCTCTGTGCGATATGAGGACGTGTGGCAGCTCGTACACGTGGTGAGGTGGACTCGATGCAGCGATTGTCCACGCCACATATTGATTTACGACTTGCTTTTCGTGGGCCACCCTGTAGTATGAGCCTCCAGCGTCATTAGAACGAAATCAAAGCTGGACATCATCAATCTGCGCGCCGACGACCGTGAAAACTGACATACGTGGGAAGAAGGAAGACATTTATTCTGGACCCTTCAGGCCCTTAAACTATTCATCAGGCCCTTAAACTATGTATCGTCGGTGTATCGCATACATATTGTCATCTATCGCCTATATATCATTCATACTTTCGATACCGCAAAATACCGATACTTTTGTTTTTCGATACTTTTCGAAACTTTTTATACCGGAAAGTATCAATACTTTTTTCGATACTTGTATATTTCCATACTTTGTATACGAGTATGTGTACATTACTTTGGTATTAATATTTTCATGTGTCGGTACTTATAGTACAAAAAAATCGATATTTTTCCATACTCTCCAATACTTTTGATACCGGAAAGAATCGCTACTTTATTCGATATTTACAAGTTGTGATACTTATAGGTATAGGCAGTTAACATCGATATTTTCATGTTTTTATACTTTTGGTATCAAAACGTATCTATACTTTTATCGGTACTTACACATCATATTTCAATACTATGTATACGAATAGGTGTAAATTACTTTGGAATCAATATTTTCATGTTTCAATACTTTTGATACCAAAAAGTATCGATACATTTTTCGATACTTTTGATACCGGAAAGAATCGATACATTCGGTATTTATAAGTTTTGATACTTATAAGAATTGGCAGATAACATCGATATTTTCATGTGTCGATATTTTTGGTACTAAAAAATATCGATACTTTTTTCGATACTTACATATGTCGACACTTTTCATACGAATATGTGTATATTACTTTGGAATCAATATTTTCGTGTTTCAATTTTTTTGATACTTATAAGTATCGATATTTTCATGTTTCGATACTTTCGATACAGAAAAGTATTTGAAGCAAATCGATAAAGTCAAGTGCGTGTCTCCTCCTTTTCCTGTACATCAGTTTAAAAACCTCTTAAAACCCTTGACTTCCAACAGAAACATATATAATCTCGCCAATAAGAACGCCCAAATGCCGAATATCAAAGCTTGTATGTCGGCATTCTCCTGCTAAGGAGGATGAGAAGTGGGCCGCATACATTGTTGCCGTTTTCACCGGTTTTTCTCTGTTAATTAACATCCCGTATAATCCGCTGGCACATCAAAGTAAGCGGCGTATTGTACGCGAAAGCTGATTCCAAGCTTTTTGCTGGAGCACTGCGCGGCATCACAACAAGGTGGGAAGAACAGTCAGCCTCCAAAGCGCTGATTTGTTTCAAATAAACTTCTTTCATCTTCTCCCGAAACCTGCCAATGACATGACAGTGTTGTCGGACTACTCTTTTCCCGCCATATTTCAATTTTCGGTGGGTAGCATCACATTGTTTGTCAGTATTAATAAAGATATTCTTTTAATAAGTAGGACAAACATAGATTCGTGTAAAGAACGAAACTATTTTTAAAAAGGCGGAAATAGAAACGTGTTTCGTTATCAAGATCATATTGGTATCTATTGCTAATTGGATAACTTCCGTATACTGTGTTCCGATACTGTGTGATAGTACGTGTATTAATTACAAAGATAATGAATGACCTTGGGAGTTAGAAGGAGGAAGTCACTGTCCTTATGGCGAATTCGAAATTTCGGTTTCAATAGCTACATTTTGATCTGATATAATTAATTTGATATCTTTTTGTGCCCTCCCCCCACAGGGTGACGTCCTGTGGGGCGCACAAAAAGATATCTAATTCTTAAGTTTCTGCACTGAAAGAGATATAAGGCCTGACGGTGTTTCATTGTCTTAAAGTCACTTTGTCATTCTAGTTTACTCCATGACATCTGTCACCTTTTGATCTTGTTATGTCCCTCCACAGGACGTTACCCTGTGGGGGACACAAGAAGATATCTAATTCATATGTTTCCTCACTGAAGGAGATTTGAAGGCAACTTTTCCAGACGGTCTTTCATTGTCTTAAACTCACTTCGTCATTCCAGTTTACTCCAGTTTTATTTTATTTCTTTCCCCGTGTTTCGTATTCCGTGTGCCGTGTTCACAGCCGAGAATAATTTGATTACGCTTTAGCAATGTGGGACGACTCTTTGGCCACGTTACCTGTGCATTTTCCACTCACCGCAGGCGGCAGAATGCAGTAATTAATTCTATTTGAGCGTACATCCTTCGCGCGTACGGGATTTTCACAAGTTTTGTTCTTCGCATAAATGACAGTTAAACCTAAAAATCCACTTATATCAGACGCCTTGCACTTTTTTTCATTTCAGTTAGAATTTCTTTTTGTCCGAAACGAGTTTACGGTGTTTTACAAGAACACGGACCGAGCCACAGGTACCTGATGTTACTAAAATGGTACGTCGGGAACTCTGAACTATGTAGTTTTCTGAACATATGTAAAATTCTTTGTTATTATGAATGTGACTAACCGACTTGGTCATGTTTTGTCTGTTGCGAATCAGCGAAATTCCTAGGAGTGAACCTACGGGTACCCTTTGAAAATTTGGGTACACTCTTTGCCCGTATGGTATTTTCACAAATTTTGTTCTTCGTATAAATGACAGTTAAACATAAAAAAGCGAAGTTCTTAGTGGTTTTCTCAAGGGTACCCTATTTTAGCTTGCGATGGCGAAAGGAAAACTTTATGGCCTGAGTGTGGGAGAGCGTAGGACAGCTCATGTGTGTGCAGGTCTGTTTAACCTTACTAAAATCCCTGAAGTATGGCTTATCTTAAATGGACGATCCCTCGTCCTTTAGTTTCATTATACCTTAGTAGAAATTTAACAATGCTTTCCAGATGTTTGCCTTATCAAGAATTCTCAGGTCACGCCAGGCGAGAATTCAGGGTCAATCTCAGGCTTACTCTCTGTTGTGTACCATCAGTAATGGGGTACCATCAAACTGTGGCTAGGGAGGGGTATGTAGACCAAGACTCAGAGATGTGTGAAAGTGTTATCAGGTGCCCCTCTGTATGTTTTTGTAGATTGTGAGGCCTCAGAGCGGGTACCTCCAAATTTAGCAGCAACTGGAGAGCGGTATATAAACCAAATGTAGGAATAAGTGAGAGACTGGAAGGTGTGAACTGCCCCTTAGTTGAAGTTTGACCTTTTTGGTGAATCTACTCTTTGGTGAATCTGCTTTCTTTAAACACTAAACACCACTAAACACATCGGACCGAATGCTAAGTAAATAGCGCCCGGTTCGTACAAAGTCATCTCAAAACATGCGTTTCATAAGTATATTTTCCCCGAATTGGTTTACAAAATGATGACATGGTACCCTGAGGAGATCAATAACATTAATTGTTCCTGAGCTTAGTAACGTTAATCTAAAAATATTCATATAAAAGTGTTATGCTACTTCATTGTCGAAGTAGCGCTCCAAAAATTGTAATATTCATGGCTCAACCCACATTTAGGATGCTTTAAATAAATCACGTCCGACAGTGGGTCAGACACATGCGGGATCCATACATTTCGCCAGCTGCGCGAATTTGCATGCCCCGCCGTCGAAATCGAAAGCAGCAATAAACAAAAGAGAGCACAGCGGCGGGGCACGGCGCTCTCAAATAAATAGAAATTACATTACGTACAATATTTACACGGCTGCATCGCGTCGAGCGCAATGCGTAGCAGATGCTCGCACACTGCTTTTCGAAATACAAATAGTGCGAGAATGAGTTTGGAAAACTTGTGATTAATTCGTTGCCGAAGTTGGCACATGCTTGGCCGGCCCAACGTGCGACTACGACATGATCTATCTGTGGCGAAAAAGCGAGGCGTTTTCGGGCACGGATTGAGCGCAAGAAAAGTGTTCGAAAGCAATTACGCAAAGTGGTATTACGTCCGTTACTTTCCCGCCAGTCACGCACGGTGAATTATTACCCACCTTGCATTATTTATATTCATACACATCGTATTCCGCGTACGATTTTCGTATGACGTGCCGTATACCATTTACTGAACAAAGTATTAGTTCTAGCGGCTACCGCAAGGGTGATCACCTGGGGTAAGTACAACATTTACGACGGGTATCAGAAGTGGAAATGAAAGCTTAGAATTTCCTGCATTCAGCAGAGTATCTGATCCACTAAATTTATTTAGATGGATCAGCATCAGAATTTCACTCCCAGTTGGACTATCTGGTGGTACCCACTCTAGAGACTCAGGTAAATCAAACGAGATAACACTACCTTTCCACACATCTGGGAGTGATCCTAGATCATTCCCAGTTGGACTATCTGGTGGTACCCACTCTGGGGACTCAGGTAAATCAAACGGAATAATACTAGCTTTTTCATACATCTGGGTGTGATCCCAGATCACTCCCAGTTGGATTATCTGGTGATACCCACTCTGGGGGCTCAGCTAAATTATGCGGTATAACACCTGCTTTTCCACACATCTGGGAGTGATGCTAGATAACTCCTAGTTGGACTATCTGGTGGTACCCACTCTAGAGTCTCAGGTAAATCAAACGGGATAACACTAGCTTTTCCACACATCTGGAAGTGATCCTAGATCACTCCCAGTTGAACTATCTGGTGGTACCCACTCTGGGGACTCAGGTAAATCAAACGGGATAACACTAACTTTTTCACACATCTGGTGGTACCCACTCTGGGGGCTCAGGTAAATCATACGGGATAACACCTACATTTCCACACATTTGGGAGTGATCTGAGGCCGAGATAGTTAGACAAGAACATTTACTGTCATTAATCTTTTCAGGTACCTTATGGGCATTACCATAAGTTACCATTTAGTGAACTAACAAAAAGTCAGGGAAGTATATGAGAATGGCACCCGGTCCGAACAAGGTTATCAGCAAACATACCATTGTCCAATGCATAGGAGCTTAGGAGCTTGTGAATCTTACTCTATCATTTTAAAAACATTGGTCAGACAAGGATAGGATCTGAAGCTCGACGTCTGAATGAGTGTGAAAAGACGCTTAGAGAAAAAACATACAGAGGTCACCTGATAACCTTTCTACACATCAGGTAGTCGTCTGAACCCGAGAAAGCGGCAAGAACTTTGGATGTCATCAATGTTTTCAGCCGGAAAATAAATGAGTTTTATTTAATGACATTCACATTTTAGAAAATAATATTAATTTTTAATGGCGAAAACTGGGTTAGATTCATTTGAAAATTCATTGATCGCTACTTTTATATCGTATATAAAATTGTTAATAAATTTCACACCTGAAGAATTTATTTATCATAAAAATTCTTCGGGCTCAGGACATTTTATGGCGGATCAAATTTTGTTTTAATAAGCAATCAAACTCACGTCGTATTATTTTTATATCATTTTCGAAGTGATTAATTACTAAAATACTAAAAATGAAAATAATACTAAAGATTGAAGAAAATAAAAGCATGGCTACTAAGAAGATTCTAACAAAATTAACAAAATGCTGATTAAATAAAAACCTGGCGGTGATTTGTAAAATTATCGCGATTTGCAAAAAAATCGAAAATTTATAAATGTTGATGTGCTAGTACACCCTTTATAGGAATGCTACAGATATATGGATGAGTTTATGTGAAATAGCAACTCTTCTCGTTTCATTTCACGTCAGAAACAGGTTTTTATCTTTATTAGTTTTCCTGGAAAATGTAAATTTCTAAAACATGTTTTTGACAATTTCGAAAATATCTCAATTTTAAAGAGCTTTTACATCCGTCCTAGGAATGTTAGGGATATAGGGATTATTTTATTCGAAACAGCAATTCTTCTGGTTTTATTTCACGTCAAGAAAAGTTTCTTAATTTCTTTAGTTTTCCTGGAATATGCAAATTTCCAATACATGTTTTTGACAATTTCGAAAATATCTCAATTTTGAAGAGCCCTTACACCCTTCATAAAATGTTACCCTGATAGCGACTACTTTATTCGAAACAGTAACTATTCTGGTTTCATTTCACATAAATAAAAGTTTCTTATTTTTATTAGTTAATCGGGAAAATGCAAACAAATTTGTGAAAAATCCCATTTTCAGAAATGTTATTCAATAAATGTTATTAGACGTACAAAAAATGATTATTAAAATCTCAGACGGACAATTCAGATACTCCCCTTGTGAGAATGTGAGTTAATCAACTTAACGCACCTCGTCTTGGTGCGCACCGGCCAGATTCGCCAGTAAAATTTCCACAAGTCCGAAGTTTCAGTTAAGTTTTTCTAAGTGTACGGATAATAAACCTAGATTCAGCGTTTACGAGCGAAACAAACAACGTGCTGCATTTTCCGCGTTTTTTATTGTGCGCACCGCAATACACTCAGCGATAACGCTGAAAATCGTGGAAAAGTATTAAGCTCATTGCAGTTTGCTTGTTGCTGCGTGATATCATTAGTGAAGTTTCGGCGTTGCACGCGTTTATCGCCCGATGTAATGTCCTTCTCTTACAATCCTTCACCTTCAAATACAAGAAAAACAATGCAATGAAACCGCGAAACCGCGAAACAGCGAAAGCTCAGAAATCGCATGAGTAAAATTATAAAAGAAACTTTGGCACATCATCAATCAAGAGAAACACGCACGAAGTGATCGGGAAAACAAGTAAAAGCGACCACGTCGGTGTTTTACGAGTGTCATGAGTGATGTTTTGGTACAATACCCACTTGCTGGTTTGATTGAGAGCGAAATTAATTTACGATGGACACTAATTGACGTTTGGGGTTTCATTTTTGGTCATTTCGCCGCGTCCATTCATCAAAATAATTGCGATTTTGTTCGAAGCGAATGCAAGGGGGATGAACGTCGTATCGGGTGGTTTATTGTGTGCGTTTGTAGCAATTATAGCAGAATTTAGTAGTGTTTTTATCAGGATTTAGCAGTTACAAAAGGCAGCTTTTAAACACATTCGTCATAAAAACATGTTTTACGTTCGTCATGTAATGATGTACTTTCCAAGATAATTGCCAGTTTTAACTACTTAAACTCGTTATTTACGGAAATTATAAACGAAATTAAATTGGTAATAACTTTCTTATTTGAAGTATTCAGCAGGTGATTTCTTCGCAGAAATCAACTGCATTTCAAGACGGATTGAAATATGTATTGCTCTTCAAGTTAGCTTATGATATAGTATGGTGTTTTCCGGTTTAAAAGTTGATATTTTGTGGGATATACGTCAATAAGAGTTTTCGAAAATCGATCAACTTTCAAGAGTTGATTCAGCCTTTCTATATGTGATGTAGACATAAGAATGATTTTAGTCGAAATAGCAACTCTCTTGGTTTCATTTCACTTTAAAAAATGTTTCTTAACTTTATTCGTTTTTTCGGAAAATGCAAATTTCTAAAACGTGTTTTTAACAATTTCGAAAATTAGTTAATTTTAAGGAGCTATTACACCCTGCCTAGAAATGTTTCAGATATAGGAATGATTTTATTCGAAACAGCAAGTCTTCTAGTTTCATGTCACTTTAAAAAAATGTTTCTTAACTTAATTCGTTTTTCCGGAAAATGCAAATTCCTAAAACGTGTTTTTAGCAATTTCGAAAATTAGTTAATTTTAAGGAGCTATTACACCCTGCCTAGAAATGTTACAAATATATGGATGATTTTATTCGAAACAGCAACTCTTCTAGTTTTATTTTATATCCAAAATAAATTCTTCACTTTATTCATTTTTTCCAGAAAATGCAAATTTCCAAAACGTGTTTTTGACAATTTCAAAAATTTACAAGTTTCGAAGAGCTAGTACATCCTTCCTAGAAATATTACAAATTTAGGAATGATCTTATCTGAAACTATAAGTCTCCCTGTTTATCTTGTAATAGAAAATGTTATATCTTGTAAAGAAAATATTTTTATCTTTATTACTTTAGCCGGAAAATGAATTTTTCCAAAATGTTTTTTGGCACGTAAGAAGTTTGTTAGTGATATTTATTAACATTTCCACTTTAGGACTAAATATCTCGTAAATTTTCCGGTAGATTTGAACGAAATTTTCAACATAGATTCATATAGTACAATAAAATATATTTTACAAGAGATAATCGATGATATTAAGAGAAATTATAAAATATTGCGGGATTTAACTGAATTCAAAACGTTAAAAGTGTGATTAAGAAATCCTTTGGTGATCTTTCAAGAAGGGATATTCATACTTCGTATTTTTATTCAACCAAATTCGGATATTCAAGACGAGCACGAGGATTCATAATACCATCCTGAAAAGGGATCATTGATAATATAGGTTGGAGTATGTACGAATGTCGTCACGAATCGCGAAACCCGCCGCGCCGGCGAAATAACAAGCGTATTTTGCAAAAATAAAAAGCAAATATTCCTCGTGCACAAAGTGGCTATCATTATCTCTGATAAATGTAATTGTATAATCGATAAGCACTGCATGTTCATAGAGGAAAGTCATGATACGATGTGCTTTCCTGCTTGGTGCATCTTCTTCTTTATAAACAACTTACGCCAGAATAAATAGGAATAAATAACGAAAATGTTGCTACTTGGTTGCTTTCTGATGAGCATTCATCATCATCATAAGAGTGAAATAAAAATGGGACGACAGTCAGTCTGATTGTGTACCTCTAATAAATTCAACTAGCACAAGCGTATTATGCCGTTAGCGTTAGTTATGTGCCAAAGGTACACAAATGAAGGAAAATAACAAAGCGGAGTCACCGAGGAATTATAGATCCTGGAATAATGAAGTGAGTTTCTGTAAGCAATAACATGGTATTTGAGGAGCGGTTTTAAGATATTAAAAGGCTGTTACAACTGAGATACATATACGAGGTTAATTTGCTTCGTTTCTACATTTCGAAGTTGAAGGACATTTTTGTCCAGAGCAAACTTTATTAACGACTCAGACTACAAAATCGATCATGACCGTATAGACAAAGTCAATTGTATTTTTGGTTTTATATGTGTACATGCTGTAATTAGCTCTAAGCGCTTAGAACATTATGAGCATTCTATAGTCGTGTAATTGTCGTGTAATTTCAGTGTTGAGAAAATTATCTTCATTAGTTTCTGATCCTATTGAAATTTTGTCAAGTTTAATGTAAATCCATTGTTAAATGTTTCATAGATATGAAGATAACATTTTTCAAGGCACTAACTCTTCATCTTTCATTTCACACCGAGAAAATGTTATTATCTCTAGTAGTGTATTCGGAAAATGCCATTTTCCCGAACGAAAAAAAAACAGAAATGTTGAAATTTTGTGCATTTTGAAGGCCTGTAGTGCCCTTATGAAGGGTCAAAAAGATTTTGCGATATCATAATTAGAAGCAGTAGCTCTTCCTCTGTCATGTCTTGCTGAGAAAATGTTATTATCTCTAGTAGTTTGTCTGGAAAATGCTATTTTTCCGAACGTGTTTCACCTAGGAAACGGAATATTTGCATTTTTTTAAGTTTGAAGACCTTTATGAAAAGTCACAAAGATTTTGCAATAACATCAGTCGAAGCAGTAACTCTTCCTCTTTCATTTTATGCCAAGAAAGTGATTATTATCTTCAGTAGATTACCCGGAAAATGATATTTTTCCAAATGTATTTTACAAATTTTCGAAAATATCTAAACTTTGAGGAGCTGTGGTGCCCTTATTAAAAATCTGAAAAATTTTATAATGTATACGAAACAGTGACTCTTCCTCTTTCACGTTTCACCGAAAAAAATGCTACTATCTTTGTTTTCAGAACTGGAAAATGCAATTTTCCTGTGCGTTTTTAAAAATTTCATAAATTTGTCAACTTTGTGAATTTTGAAGAAATGTTATGCCCTTATGAAAAATTGCACCGATTTAGAGATTTTGTTATTCCAAGCAGTAAGTCTTCCTCTTTCATTTCTCGTCGAGAAAATTTTATTATCGTCATTAGTTTGGTCGAAATTTTTGAATATCCAAAACGTGTTTTTTGAAAATTTCGAAAATTGGTCAGGTTTGAAGGATAGTAGTGCCCGTATAGAAGCCTAGCAAATTTTGTAAAATCCTTTTTCGGAGCAGTAATTCTGCTTCTTCGAGCTTACGTCTAGAATTTTTTCTTATATTCCTTAGTTTAGCCATAAAATACCATTTTCCAAATCGTGTTTTTGAAAATTTCGAAAATTGGTTACTTTTGAAGGGCAGTAGTGCCCTTATTAGAAGCCTCCCAAATTTTGTAAAATCCGTTTTTGGAGCAGTAATTCTTCCTCTTCGAGATTACGTATACAATTTTTTCTTATCTTCCTTAGTTTAGCCATAAAATACTATTTTCCAAATCGTGTTTTCGAAAATTGGTCACTTTTGAAGGGCAGTAGTGCCCTTATTAGAAACCTCCCAAATTTTGAAAAACTCTTTTTCGGAGCAGTAATTCTTCCTCTTCGAGCTTACGTCTAGAATTTTTTCTTATCTCCCTTAGTTTAGTCATAAAATACCATTTTCCAAATCGTGTTTTCGAAAAATGGTCACTTTTGAAGGGCAGTAGTGCCCTTTTTAGAAGCCTCCCAAATTTTGTAAAATCCTTTTTCGGAGCAGTAATTCTTCCTCTGCGAGCTTACGTCTAGATTTTTTTCTTATCTCCATTAGTTTAGCCATAAAATACCATTTTCCAAATCGTGTTTTTGAAAATTTCGAAAATTGGTCACTTTTGAAGGGCACTAGTGCCCTTAATAGAGGTCTCACAAATTTTTAGATGATCTTCTTCAGAGCGGTAATTCTTCTTCTTCAATTTTACGTCGAGAAATTTTTGTTATCTTTACTACTTTAGCCAAAAAATGCAAATTTCCAGAACTACAACCTAAATTTTCCAAGCAACATATATGACAGCAATTTATCATCCGCAAGATAAAATATTTATGAAGAGTACAAAAAGTTCGATAGTTCGACCACGAACCAACCCCTACTCCACCTCGCCCAAAATGTCAGCAGCTTATTACGACAACGATCTCATTCTAGCATTGTTCAATAACGTAGGCGATCATTGATCGATGAATGTAAGTCTTAATAAAACTCGACGAGGCCAAGGAAGCGAAGAAAGCGACGTGGGCCGCAACACCGCCGCGCAGCAAGCCACAATCGAAAAATTTGCATCGCGGGACGCAAATTCCACTTTGTCGAAATTATCCTGCCGGCCGACCGCGTCTATAAATACCCCCCCACCCCCCACCCAACCGCGATGATACGATGATTCGGCCTAGGTAACCACAGTGGACTAATAAAAGCACACGAAAACCTCAACCTCAAGCTAAATCTATTTTTCATAGCGGTACGAGCCGCGAAATTATTAATGCGGTGCGTTTGTACGCCGTCGCGCTTGTTGGCAAAACAGTATGCGGAAATCGATGAATTTTCACGTACGTACATCCACCTTGCATGTGCCAGATGAATGTCGTTAAACTGCAATCGACAATCAGCGTCAAACCGTCAACAATCAACAGACTCAAAATCGGGTCTTATTTAATTCACTATGCCCCAACTTGTTTTGCTAAATTCGCTTTGAAACTTCGTAAATTCTACGTGATTGGCAGAAATAGAAGTTTACGTGACCGCAACATCAATGGAAATCTCAGGAATTTGAAAATAATCCCTTAAAAGGATTTTTTTATTATTATTTATAAGGGAAGTCGATCAACACAAACTTGGATTCGTACTGAAATTTAGATGCTTTCTAGAATAAAATGGAAATAAAATAGAAATTTGCATTTTCTAGGGAATCTAAAAAAGATAAGAAACTTTTTTAAACTTGAAATGAAATAGAAAGAGTTGCTGCTTCCAATAAAGTCATCCCCAAAATTATGAAATTTAAAAGAAGGGTGCAATAGCACTTCAAAGTTGATACATTTCCGAAATTGTCAGAAACACCATTTGGAAAATTGAATTTTCCGCACAAACTAATGCAAGGAAGAACATTGTCTCAACGGAAAATGAAACAAGAAGAGTTGATATTTCGAATAAGATTATTCTAAAATTTTTATCATTCCTAGGAATAGTGCAAAATCTTTCCAAACTTGAGAGTATTTCAAATTTGACAAAAACATATTTTGCTAAATTATACTTTCCGGGGCAACTAATAAGTTTAAGAAAATTTTCTCGAAATAAAATTTAACACAAAGAGCTACTGCTTCAAATAAAGTCATCCCTAAATCGGTGAAACTTCAAAGAAGAGGATAATAGCACTTCAAAGTTTATACATTTCCGAAATTATAACATTACTGATAATTTCCGAAATGCATCTTTTGGAAAATTGAATTTTCCGAAGAGACTAATGAAGATAGATGTATTTTCTCAGTGGTAAATGAAACAAGAATAGGTGCTACTTCGAATAACATCATCCCTAAATATGTTGCATTTCTAGGGAAGGCTGTAGTATTTCTTCAAAGTCGATAGATTTTCGAAATTGTCAAAAACACGTTTTGGAAAATTGCATTTTCCTGCTAAACTAATACAGATAGGCACATTTTCTCGATTTGAAATGAAACATGAAGATTTTTTGCTTCGAATAACCACATCTGCAAACCTAGAAAGTTTCTGAGAAGGATGCAGCAGCGCTTCAAAGTTGATGAATGTACGAATACCCCACAGTTTTCAAGTAGACTCATAAATTTGTATCGCGCGATGCGAATGTGGTGTGAAAGAGGCCTAACGCGTGCTGAGTACCGCTCTGGGCACCGGTTCTTCGGTTCTTTCCACCAAATCCTAATCCTGCTGAAGTAAATGCGGCAAACCAAAGAAAATATATGACAGAAACTGCGCCGAGAAAACAAACTCGCCGCCAGCAGACGGAGTCGGGAAATTTCGTCGAAGTTCTCCTGCGGTTAGGCGCTAGTTTAACGCTGCACGCGAAGGTCGCTGCAGGCGGAAATACTCTTCGAGCTATTACCGCCCTACTACCACGCCTTCCGTCCATCACCGCTCTTCCATTACCGACAAGAAAAACACAATGTAATTTAAAACAAATCGCAAATATAGTTACGCATATTATAAACAAACAACGTCCTCGTGAAAATGGAAAAGAAAATGTGTAGGGCACTGGATCGCAAAACTGTGACGCCCTAAACGCCGGAAATCGATGCGCAATTACGTGACAATCAGGCGAGATTAATTCCGTTGTAATGTACAGTAATCCACGCATTAACATGTCAGATATGAAATTGAGTAATTACGATATTGATTAGTTATGCTTGAGACGTTCGAAAACAATGTAATTACCTGGTTAATTACAGGTGATCAATCATAGAAGACGGTGGTGAAATGTTCTACATGCCATTGGCTTGTTCACTTGTTCATTTGTAGACTAGGCGAGGTCAATCAGATAAAGAATACTGATATAAATGTACATACGAGTTTTAACAACAACAAAAAAGTGGAAAAAATGCAATTTGTGAAGAATCAAGTAATTAGTTTTCCTGTGGTGGGTACTCACAGGAAAACTATGGTCTTTATGCCTTTACAATTTTTACGGGATAATCTATAATTCTGTGGGTATTCACAGGAAAACTGTTTTGCCAGATTTCACCTGAGAGCGAGTTATACAAATAAACCTGACTAATCAATACAATTAAGGTCAATTCAGTTACATTTTTATGTTTCCTGAGAAGATTGAACGATTACGGGATACCCTATAATTCTGTGGGTATCCACCACAGGAAAACTATCTTACTAGATTTCCCCTGAGTGCGACTCATCAAACAAACCTTTCCAATCAATACAAAAAATTTCAACAAAAATTGATAAACTTGCATATTTTAGGTGTCCTGAGGAGATTTTATTTTTACAGGATACTCTATAATTCTGTGGGTATCCACCACAGGAAAACTGTCTTATTAGAATTCTCCTGAGTATAATTCATGCAAATAATCCTGCCTAATCAATACAATAAATGCCAATCAAAATTAATACAGATGCGTTTTTTAGGTTTCCTGACGAGATTTCATTTTCACAGGATACTGTATAATTCTGTGGGGAAAAAGTGTCTTAGCAGATTTCCCCTGAGTACGATTCATACAAATAAACATGTTTAATCAATACAATAAATTTCAATAAAGATGAATAAAGTTGCATTTTTTATATTTCCTGAAGAGATTTAATATTTTCTGGATACTCTATAAATCTGTGGATACCCACCACAGGAAAACAGTCTGACTGGATTGTCTCCTAGCGCGTTTTTTTAGTTACAAATTTCATGACTTTGGTGATAAATCGTTGATGATAAATAATAAGTATGCAACTAAAAAGGCCAACATTTTTCTGTGGGGACCCACCACAGAAATACTATCATACTTGGTTCTCCATACAAACATGAAATGCGCCATGGTCATTGAAATTGAATGTATTGATTAGACAATTTTATTTGTATGATTTCTATTAGCAATACATAAAGTCCTGTTACTATTTGAATCAAATTTATTGGCCTGTGAAGTTAACTTCTCTGAAGTGAACGAAACAAAGTTTCTCTTAAAATGAAAATAGAGTACCGAACACACGAAACTCGATACGCAGGTAAATAACTATTAAATAGCATCGTCCAACAAAAGGCGCGTCTGACATTCGCATTTCCCCTCGCTTTGTCTCCCCCGCATTCTCATTTCCACATTTTCGGCGTCATTGGAGCATGCGACATACGTCATGCGTCATACAATAACGAAAGAATTTGTAAGCAATCGCTCACTCTTCAGCGATCAATAGAATCCTTCATATTTCATAACACAACGTTCCACTCAGTACCATCATCTCTATTTATACCCCACAGACTCTTTGAATTCTTAACTAAACAATCGCAACCGCATCAATTATTCCTATCCTTTATGACTTCAGATTGAAATACTAGAATCAGTCGGTAGTCAGACGACTGAAATAATCTTTAGTCGTCTGAAGAGATTAATCACTGATGTGTCTTACACAATTACTCCTGAGTGCGATTCATACAAAGAAACCTGTCTAATCAATACAATAAATGTCAATAAAACTTAATGAAGTTGCATTCTCTAGGTTTCATGAGGAGATATTATTTTCACAGGATACTCTATAATTTTTAATTCTGTATGTATCCACCACAGGAAAACTGTCTGACTAGATTGCTCCTGAGTGCGATTGATACAAATAAACCTTCCTAATCAATGCAATAAATTTCAATAAAAAGTAATAAAGTTGTATTGTTTAGGTTTTCTGAGGAGATTTTATTTTCACAGTCTATAATTTTCACACTATAATTCTGTGGGTATTCACCACAGGAAAACTGTCTGACTAGATTGCTCCTGAGTGTGATTGATACAGATAAACCTGTCTAATCAATACAATAAATTTCAATAAAAATGAATAAAGTTGCATTTTTTGGTTTTCTGAGGAGATTTTATATTCACAGGATACTCTATAATTCTGTGGGTATCCATCACAGGAAAACTGTCTGACTGGATTGCTGCTGACTGTGATTGATACAGGTAAAACCTGTCTAATCAATACAATAAATTTCAATAAAGATTAATAGTCAGAGGACTGAAATAATCTTTAGTCGTCTGAAGGGATTAATCACTGATGATTTGTAAATCTTTTGTGGCGTTATAGATACGGGAGTGTTCGTATTGCGACACTTCAGCAATGTTTTCAATCCGACACCTATGAGGGGAGGAATAGTAGTCTCGTCGTTGGTTGAGTTGTGTTGTGGGGCGGCAGAGTCTGTGGTGGGCCAGTGTAGTGTAGTGCCCCAACTATCCGACCGCAAGCAAGTAATATTAACGTAGTTGGCGGGTGGGTCTTTTGGCGGCGGCGCATCAGCACAGTCGCTGCCGGCGGCAGAGGCGTACCTGCGCCGACCCATCCATCGCCGCTCAATTATTAATTAGCATGTTAAATTGCCCGGTTTGATGTTTCTTCGCACACACGCTGGTGCGGCGGTGGCGGCGATGTGGTTCGCCTCCTCTCGCACCAGGCGTGTTTGATTTTAGCCTCGACTATATCAAGTCTCAAGTGGGACATATCCATAAGCCCGAAAGCACTATTGGGGCTGTAAAGTTGTAAATCCCAATAATTTGTTTCCAAAATGTTTCCAAAAACTGACCGTTCTATTAAAAAAGGGAGACTGTCAATCGCGCTCTCTTTCGCTATCACCCGGCATAAAACTCAACTTCATTGAGCTGCGGCCTCTCGGCACATTTGCTCGCCCAGCCGGCATGGCGCGACACCGGCGCCTTCGTGGTTTCTTTAACATATATAATGTATTAAAAGGAGATAGGCGATGTTCCAACCCCTAAGAAAGATATGTCAGGTACAAGATATTGTCCAGCCTTGTCGCTCTCGCATCGAATATCACGCCTGCATATTTCCACGGAATCAAGCCGCCTAGAAGCGCGCCGTGCCGGCTGGACAAGCCAGCGTGCATCTCAGTGAAGTTGAGTTTCATGTCGGGTGGTAGCGACAGAGAGCGCGGTCAGGTAGAAAAACCGGGTTTGCAATACCAGTGCGTGTATTATTTTTTCGGTGTTGTAAACGATTAACTTAACAATAAAGGTACGGTCAACCGTACTTGAAAAGTCAACAGGGGCAATAAATTTTCGGGCTTTCGGTATTCAATCGTCTCAAGGTTAGCAGCGATATTTCTGCGTAGTGTGTTTGAATATACGTAATTTACAAGAAACTATGTTGTTGCCTATCCAATTTGTCCTCATAAGTCCACATATGAAATTTGTCCTCATATGAAATTTGTAATAAATTTGTGGAAATATTTGTTGTTTTCATTATTAACGAAAAATTAGTTTAAGATAGTTTTAAGAATAACTTGAGGAAAATCGGAGTAATGGGCGAACGAGTAAGATAAGTTTTCTGTGGGTCACCCACAAACAAGTTGTCGTCTTTGTGGTACAAGTGGTGTCCCACAGAATAGCTCTCTCAATCCATGAAACCACGGTCTTTCCATCAGACCATCAATCAAAGTGCTGGTGAAAACCCAAGTAAGATAGGTTTCCTGTGGGGACCACCCACAGAAAAAGAAGTAGATAAAAAGTTCTGAATTAAAATTCTGCCTATCACTATTTCATCACTATTAACCTGTGGGTACAATGACAGAGGGTCTGAGCATATACATTTACTAGTAAATTCCATTAAACAAGTCTTAATGAAACAAAGTAAAAGCAATTAGACCACGTCCAACTTCGGAGAGTGCATCTCAAAAAAAAGTACCCTCCCAGGTTAATAATAAATGTCGAAGTGAAAGTTAACATGGCATTGTCGACATCCGTGTCAGTTAATCAGCTCCCCAATCTTCTTCAATTTTTGAAGGGATTCTCGGACAGTTCGTCAGCGAAACTTTCCGCGACGTTATCCCACTGAATACTTTATTCCACCACCGCTATCCTGCCACCGCTACCCTACCACCGCCAGCCCACGGCGCCTTCACCCTCAACGACGTACTTAATAAGTCACAAGTCATCAACTTTGTGCGAGGACTATTGGGATTCACCCCTCAACCCCTCCCCCTCCGCCCTCGATCCCCCGCAACCCTTTCTCAGCGACTGGCACGACAGGAGTAAATTACGCGCCGTGGGGAATTCCGGTCGTGTCCCGGATCGTCTTCGCATCTCGCACAAATCTGGCGCACAAGTTTGTTGTTTCTTCTAATTAGCATTCCCCTAACGTATTCCAACCCTCTACCACCCACCTAACCACCATTGACAATTGCGTCAGATTGTTTGTACGGATGCGTTTATTTCAATGCGTTTATTTAAAAATGCGAAAAAATATGTCGTTTCATACGGTCGAACGCATAAAAAAACAACAATTCTGAATGCTATCAGAATTGTTGATTTTCAAGCGTTGCGTTGACACATTGCAAGTCAGTGGCACGACTAGCAATGCCAATCATTGCTAGCCGAAACATGTGATGCCCATTTGCTCGCATTTTGCTGGGAACACAATGTCAAGGTCGCCGGATCATGACATTGGGTTAGATAGTTCAGGGGCTGCGTGCTTTTTGCGCTGATGTTGTAAGGTTGCATCATTTATTCATTTGGAATAGCCCAGCACGATTTTCAAGTACGTAATCTTGGCGCTGGCCTTTGGAAATACTACCGACATGCTTCCAACAACACGTTCAGTTTCGACACACGATTTTTGGCATGCTTACTGTCTGTCAGGTTGAGAGAATCCACACGGAAAGTAACAGCGTAGCAAAGCGAAATAGCAATTGATTTTTCTACAATGCTAGAAAAACTCACATGTTTACGTTTTTACATTTTTACGATTTTTACATTTTACTTCAAAGAGTTTATAAGCAAATATTGAATTAAGTTTAAAAACTGATTGAGTTAAGTTGACTAACCTTCCATAGACTGTTCAGGCGCAGAGATTATGTTACTGTTTAGCTCTAAGGAATTTCAAATAATAAGCAGTAAGCGAACAATTGAATAAACCTGACTGTACTTCCCCAGACTGTTCAGGCAAGTGGGCAGTATCATTCAGCCTATTATCCTTCTGATGGGAGAAAACCAAGTTCCCTCAATCAATTTTTGACCAGTTTACAACAAAGAGACTACCCACAGAATAACTGTTTATCTACAAGGCCTTTCAAATAACAAGCCAAGAGTAACTGAATGACTGAATAAAACTGACCGTACTTTCCCCGATTGTTCAGGCATAAACGCAATGCCATTCGGGCTATTTATGCCTCTGATAGAAGAATAACAAGTTTCGTCTATCTTTTCTTGGTCATTTTACAACTAGCAGAGTACCCACAGAATAACAGTTTAGCCACAGAGCACTTCAAATAACAAAACAATAGTAACTGAATGATTGAATAAACCTGACTGTACTTCCACATACTAATTCAGTCATATTCAAAGTCATTCAGACTATTAATCCGTCTGAAGGAACACGAAGAAGTTCAATCGACAATTGAAGGGATCGTTGAAAGGAAATATCGCCAGGCAGTTTCTTAGAATATTCAACATTTTGCAATTTTTTGCAGCCACAAGAACCGAAATCCATCAGACTCTTAGCTAATTCCAAGTTGAACACTTCACAATTGATTTTCGTATGGCCGACGTGATAAAAACGCGCATCTCATTTATTTTACATTATTTCCCGTGACAGTAATTGCGTCGGACTGTCGAATCGGCTTCAAACCCCATTAGCACGGGGTAGGGGAATTCACAAAACGCGCTGCGTACGCCCCGCACTTTGTCTTCGTCTTCGTCTCAACCTTCCCTGACATCCGACAGGTCGACGCTGCTCTCAAACAAATTTAATAGCGAACACAAATGGAACCAATCGCTGCTAAAACGTTCAATTAAATAACGTTATTAATCAATTATGCGAATATCGGTTATCTCTCAGACGCAACATAAACAAATTTGATTCCATTTCCACCCTTACATCCTTCCACCCCATGTATTAAACACAATCCAACCATAATTAAATATAAACCGATTCACTTTGTATCAAACAAAGTGAATGTATCGAAATGTTGAACAAATATCGAATTTCTGAAGCTTTTCAAAAGTACTTTCAAAAAGTAGCGAAAAATTCATATTTAAAAAAAATCCTGTCGACAATGTTAATAGTTTCTGTAAATAGCAGTAACTGAATGATTAAATAAACTATACGGTTCTTTCTCAGGCTGTTTCAGCGTAGAGACAAAGTGATTCAAGCTATTATCTATCTGATGTGAGGAAAACAAGTTTCCCGCATGGGTCATTTTAAAACAACCAGTACCCACAGAATATTTAGCTCCAGAGCCTTTTAAATAATAAGACATCAGTATCCGAATGATTGAATAATCCTGATTGTACTTTCACAGACTCTTCAGACGCATAGAATATGTCATTCAGACTATTTATCAGTCTGATGTGAGGAAAATAAGTTTCCTCCACCATTTCTTGGTCATTTTGCAACAACCACAATACCCACAGAGTGACTGTTTAGCTCCAGAGCCCCTCACAAAAGAACATAGCAGTAAGCGAATGATTAAATAAAGCTGACTGTACTTCTACAGTCTCTTCAGGTGCAGAGACAATGTCATTCAGAACTTATCAGTCTGATGTAAGGAGAACAAGTTTCCTCCATCATTTCTTGGTCATTTTACAACAACCACAGTACCCACAGAATGAATGTTTACGTCCAGAGTCTCTCAAATAGGAAAATAGCAGTAATTGAATGATTAAATAAACCTGACTGTTTTACTACAGACTATTCATGTGCGGAGAAAATGTCATTCAGACTATTTATCAGTCTGATGTGAGGAAAACATGTTTCCTCTATCATATCTTGGTCGTTTTGCAACAACCACAGTAGCCACAGGATGAATGTTTACCTTCAGAGCCTCTCAAATAAGAAAATAGCAGTAATTGAATGGTTAAATAAACCTGACTGTTTTATTATAGACTATTCAGGCACGGAAACAATGTTATTCAGACAATTTATCAGTCTGATGTATGGAAAACAAGTTCCTTCTCTAATTTCTTGATCATCTTACAACAAACAGAGTACCAACAGAATAGTTGTTCAGCCCCAGAACCTTCCAAAAAATAATTCATCAATGACCAAATGATTGAATGAACCTGACAATACTCCCACAGGTTGTTCATACCTAATATAAATAGTTTTTTTTTCAATTCAGTTTTTGTCGTTGTAATTTTTTAGCTACGAAAAAGAAATGCAAAAAAAATCAATTTGGGACAATCAAATCCTGTCGACAACGTAAATAGTTTCATTAAACTCACTGTCTCCCAATATTTCGCGCACGGGTACGATTCACTGATCTGTGTCAGCAGGATATTAGCAGGCCGAATGGTTTGGAAGTTTGTAAAAAAAATGCCAACCCACGCACGGACTGTCGTTCGGGATGAGCACAGAAAATTCAATCGAGCGTTGCAGTTGAGGAAGTGGCCGCTCGTTAAAAGCCCTCTAACTCACGGAAATGTAAACGTAGAAGCGTGAAATTTTCAGCGTGCCTTCACAGAGACACCAGTTGTACCCAACCAAAATTTGAAATCGATATCTCTAGGCCAAACTCCCCAAAAACTCAACTTTTACAAAAATTCCATCGTTAAGTATTCATTTACATCATTAAATAGCTAATTACTCCTCAACTTATTGGTATATCGAGTTGAAAATTTCACAGAAGAGACTTTATAGTGCGTACTCTCAGAAAATATACAGTTTGTATACCGCTCCCAGAGAGAAAACAGGAAAAAGAAAGATTTAAGTAGCATTATTTTATTTTAAGAGGCATATGTTACATATTTTTAAGAATAGCATGCATGACTTTTCAAAATATGATTTTTTTTTGGTTGAGATAGATTTGATTTTTTTCAAAAATTACAAAATTTACCAACATTTTCAAACATTACAAATTTTACAAACATTACAAGAAATAGAAAGCGATGATTAGATTTGGGAACAGGTGTTTTGTTTCCTTTCATTCCTTTCATTTGTATTGAAACGCATGTACGGTTGGTAAACATCGATTAATTCATTTATTCACTGTCGCATTATTCGTCCGGCGGCGGCCATTGCGCGTTGGTGGCTTATATTTTCCGGTTTTGTACGCAATGTGCATGTGTATGTTTGTTTGTACATGGAGCGATTGTGTTTTGTCGATGTTTTTACATCGCCTGTTTATACAAGTGTCCCAATTACCCACTTTTCCTACGCTATTATATTTCTGAACATGTCTGAAGACCTAGCAGTGCAAAGAGTTAAAAGTCTGACTATGTGAAAGTCTGAAGTCCTGAGGACTTCACAATATGCCGGGTCAGAGGGCCTAAAATTCTGCAGATTTGAGGACCTAAAAGTCTGAAGGCCTGAAGACAGACTATCCTGACAGTCTAAAAATCTGCATATCTTCCTCATTTCCCAATGTTAAGAGCAAGCAAAGATATTAATTTTAGAGAACTGCAAGTCGACAGCTACCCGCTGTCTGTAGATAGAGACAAGTGGAAGAGCGAGCACACATAAAGGAGTTTGATGAGCAACTAACTTTATTTCTATAAAAATCCTACGAACTAACGTACAAGAATAAACGTCTCCGCCTCTACTGGTCAGGTGTGGGATAGTTCGCGGGAGCCTCTACCAATCACAATCCATTATCGCCGCCCCAGATGTTATTACGCGACACATCATGCCACGCGAAGCTGCGTGTGGCAGGTATGATGTTTCAGATCATATTCTTACTGCAGGTGTGACATGCATCTTTACTTCCGCGAAAATAAGGTGACGATAATTCGCCGTGGCACCATTGCCTGGCCTGAACAAACATTTGATTTTCGAAACAGCAGATACACGGCATGACGCAATATTTATCCATTGTTCCCAACATCCCAACAATCTTCATCGATTCCCAACACCCACAGTCGTTAATTCCCCAGTTTTTCAACGCTTCATTTTTCTAAACCTGCCTGTCCCTTCAAGGTCTAACAGCCTGAAGACGTGATAGTCTGAAGGTCTAAGGACCTAAAAGTCTAAAGGCCTGAAGACCTGATGGACTAAAGTTCTAAGAATCTAAAAGCCTGAAGGTCTGATAGTATGAAGTTCTAAGGACCTAGAAGTCTAAAGGCCTGAAGACCGGAAACTCTGATGGCCTGAAATCCTGTAGTCCGTCTTCATTTTCCACAGGCAGAATTTCTCTACTTTTTCAACACTTAATTTTTAATAAATTAATTTTCCTAAATTAGTCCATGAAGGACTAAAGGCCTAAAGTCGAAATAGTCTGATGGTCTGAAGCCCCACATGTCTGAAGACATGAGAACCGGAAAATCTGTAAAACTGCTAGCACCTTCTTCGTTTCAGACATTAATTCAATACTTTTTCAATGCTTAATTTTCCTGAATCTGCCTATCCCCTGAATGTCTGAACGCCTGAAGACTTGGAATTATATAAACTTACGGATGGGACCTAGATTGGTTAAAATTAATATGCAACCTAAAACAAACCTGACCGAAAGACAAATTGTGCTAAATGTGTCTGTTTAGCGCTGTTCAGACACGGAAAGTACATAGCTTGGTTAAAATTTATATGCAACCTGAAGAAAACGTGACGGAAAGCCAAATTGTAGTAAATATATCTACTTCGGGCAGTTCAGGCACGGCAATTGGAAAAGATTGATTAAAATCTTAATACTAACACGGCTTTAGATGATTTCCTGCATTCCGAATAAACAAGATTGTTGAGAATTCTGAAGAATGCCTGACGAAGGCCAAATTGCGTAAAAATTATCTGTTTAGTGCGGTTCAGGTAAGGCAACTATGAAAATCCCCTGAATGTCTGAACGCCAGAAGACTTGGAATTATATAAACTTAACTGTAGTTCCACAGACTGTTCAGACCTAGACTATGTCATTCAAACTATTCAGCCCAATAGGAAAAACAAGTTTCCCCTATCATTTCCCAGCTATTTTACAACAGGTAGGATTCCTGCTTGCCTAAAGGCCTGAGGATCTGGACGTGTGAATTCGTAATTCAGATAATAATCAAGTTCGATAAGAATCCTGACGAAAACCTCAGAAAAATTGAGCAAAATTGTTCCTGCAGATCTTACCGAATGCCTGAAGAGCTAATAACCGAAACACCTGAAAACCTTCAGGTCTCCTCCTTAATTTTCAGCAGTAATTAACCAAATTGGCGGAAATTAGCCCAGTAATACAGCGCTAGCAGCGGGGTAGCATGATTAAATTATCGCCTTGTTCACGCACTAATTGTGAGCGCAATCCACCGCCAGCTTCCTACGAATTTATTATGCAAATCGGCCCGGAACTGCATGCGATCCACAACAAAAGAAGTTTTCCACATGTCATGACAGGACATGCATGATTAATTAAACAGGGTGCAACTAACGTAAATCCGAACCAACTACTGCAAATCTGCGGAATTAACCGGAAAGTTGCATTAAATATTTGCACAGTGATTATGCGTTGTAATTTCGCTGGATAATCGTATAAATAATGGAAATGTTTTTGAATAATAGGAATTTATTTGGTCCAGCGCAATTTTAATAACCCACGGTTCACATCGAATATTACGTTCCACCCACCAATGTTTGAACATGTTAATTCGAAAATAGATAATAAAATATTGATTTGTATTCGTTCCAATTCGACAATGTTGAGTTACACCCTGAATATTAATGCAATTGTCCTTGTATTACGAGAATTATGGCTTTTGATTGATTTTTGAATGTCATTGATGTTGTCTTAGAAAAAAATGTTTGCTTTTTTCTCCTATGATTAGCCGTGTAATTGAAAAGCAATCATGTAATTAATATGTATTGAAAGTAGAACATCGAGCCTTGTCATTTCAGGTAGAATATTTCAGAAAAAAGTTTCATATAAATGATACATGTAACATGTATGTTACAAATTGTAGTTTTTCGAATAAATACGTATTTTTCAATTTGTATTCGTTTTTTGTTTCTTCGATTTTTTTTTTGACTTTACCGAGCATCGACTACTATGGTCATTATCTCTATTCAATTCTTTTTCAATGTAATTAGTCATATTAGTAGCTAACACCATTGATAAGAAGAAGAATTCACGTTACTATGCATCCACACCGAGAATCGAACCGGGGACGTCATGGTCAGTAGCCATAGACCAGACCACAGACCAGACCACTGCGCCACTTGGCTGGACTTGAACAAATTCTAAAGAAATTGTAGGAAAAACCTGAATGATAAAGATTAGAATCCTAAAGAAACACTGACGAAAGACTAAATTGTGCTAAAAGTGTCTGTTTAACGCTGTTCAGGCAGGGAAGGTACCAAGATTGGTTAAAATTTATATGCAACCTGAAGAAAATCTGAGGGAAAGCCAAATTGCGCTAATTGTGTCTGTTTAGCGCTCTTCAGGCACGGATGGTATCTAGATTGCTTAAAATTTATATGCAACCTGAAGAAAAACCTGACAGAAAGCCAAATAGTGCCAAAAGTGTCTGTTTGGCGCTGTTCAAGCACGGATGGTACTTAGATTGGTTAAAATTTATATGCAACCTGTAGAAAACCTGACGGAAAGCCAAATTATGCTAAAAGTATCTGTTTAGCGCTGTTCAGACACGGATGGTTCTTAGATTGGTTAAAATTTATATGCAACCTGAAGAAAGCCTGACGGAAAGCCAAATTATGCTATTATGAAAAATTATGAATTTTGAAGAAAACCTGAAAGTCTGAAACCAGATTAATGATCAAATTGTCCTAAAAGTATCTGTTTAGTGCAGTTCAGGCACGACAACTGCAAAATTTTAGTAAAATCTCACCTCAGGCACTGTTTCAGATAAAGTCAGATATTCTGAATATTTACAACTTTCTAATTAGTTCCTGAAGAAAACCTTATGAAAGACGAAATTGTGCAAAAATCTCTGCTTATCGCATTTCAGGCACGACAACTACTAAGATTGTCTAAAATCTTAGCATTTGCACTCTTTCAGAGTCGTTTAGAGTCATTCAGATATTCTGAATATACGAAAATCCTTATAATCCCGAAGAAATCCTGACGAGAGACCGAACTGTGCAAATAAAATCTGTACAGTTCAGGCACCAAGATTGGTGGATTCAGGCAAAATTAATTAGAATCATGAAGATAATCTTATGAAACACCAAAGTATATTAAAAGTATCTGTTTAGTTACGTTCAGGCACTATAATTGCAAAGATTGGTTAAAATCCTGACACTTGCATTACTGAAATATCCTGAAAATATACTTGACGAAGGCCAATTTGTGTAAAAATGATCTGTTTATTGCTGTCCAGGTTCAGCAAGTACCAATATTGATTATTGTCCTGACGAAAATCTGACGAGAGACCAAAGTGTGCTTAAAATATTTATTTAATGCAGTTCAGGCACGGCAACTATCAGAATTGATTAAAATCTTGATACTAACTATGCTTCAGATTAATTCAGCTATTCTGAATAATTAAGATTGATTAGGAACCTGAAGAAAACCTGACAATAGTTGATCTATTGTCAGGTTTGTTGTGCCAAATGTTGTGTTATATATCTTAGGTTTTTGTTGCAGTTTGTTCCATTCTGAACAAATTCCAAACAGTTGCGTACGTCCGTAAAACATAACAAAATTACTCAATTCAGTAGTCGGAAAAAAGTCATAACGATTGTAATAAATTGCAAACAAAAATAGAAGACAAATATTGACAAGTCGTAAAAAATCAATTTTTCCCGTGTTGGTTGCGACAGCGCGACCACCACAGGAGGAAATTGCGTTTTTCCCCCCTTGCGATAAGGGTGGCGAATTTCGTCCCCTCAGCGTACGCATGTGATAATACTGAATACTGAACGAGGTCTTTCTTAGATTGTACTTACTCTCCTCTAAATGGGCCTGTTGAATATTGCACGACGCGTTTCTCGCTTACAAGATGCAAGATGCGGCGCACTAGTGCGTTCGACACGTGCGATCGCACGCACAAATTTCCTGCTGCATGCGAGGACGGGGAAGTGGTACTTCGGATGTTGTGGTTGGACCAGTTAGTAAGTGCGAAATGCTTCGCGTGCGCGTGCCGCCGCACTCAACAGGTCCGTCGCACTTGACCGTCGCGTCGCGTACGCGTATACGATACTCGCCCGGTGTGTTTCTTCCGCACTCGCCGCCTCCTCACACGGCTGCCGTGGGGGGTGGTTCGCGTGGCGCGCGCAAACAGCGACGACCGCCGACTGAACGGACGCGGCGCGACGCCGTGCCGCAAGAGCGGCGGCGGTCGCGCGCCGCCACGCGTATTTATAGCTGGCAATCGCACACGCGCACCTTCAACTTCATCTTGATCTTACACAGGTGAAATCACATTGATATAATCCCTTCAGATCAGAATAGGAGAAAACTTAACATCTGTGGGGTACCTACATCTGTGGGGTTCTATGATAACTGTGCTAAATCATGTTCCGGATGCCGGATTATATGGCGAATTTCATTCTTTCATTGTCAGTTCAGGTTTCAGTTCAGTAAAGACCATTTCAGATAATTCAGCCAAAAAACTAAACATCTGTCGGATTCTACATCTGCGGGGTTCTATGGTAACTGTGCTAAATCAAGTTCTTGATGGCGGATTATATGGTGAATTTCATTCTTTCATTGTCAGTTCAGGTTTCAGTTCAGTAAAGATCTTTTCAGATAATTCAGCCAAAAAACTACACATTTGTCGGGTTCTACATCTGTGGGGTTCTATGGTAACTGTGCTAAATCAAGTTCCTGATGGCGGATTGTATGGTGAATTTCATTCTTTCATTGTCAGGTCAAGTTTCAGCTCAGTAAAGACCATTTCAGGCAATGCAGCCGAAAAACTACACATCTCTGGGGTTGTACATCTGTGGGGTTCTTTGATTACTGTGTTAAATCAAGTTTCAGATGGCGAATTGTATGGTGAATTTGATTCTTTCACTGTCAGTTCAGTAAGGATCAATCAGGTACTTCTGACAAAAACTAGACATTTGTGAGGTACTACATATGTGGAGTTCTATGATAACTGTGCTAAATCAAGTTTCTAATGGCGGATTATATGGTGAATTTCATTCTTACATAACTAATATTACTAAGAATCCTGAAAAAGATCTGAATAAAGACCAAATTGTGAAAAAATATCTGTTCAGGCTCGGCAAATATCAATATTGATTAAAATGGATTATAATTCTGAGAAAGATCTGAAGAAAGACCAAAATGTGCAAAAAGTACTTGTTTACCGCTGTCCAGACTAATTCACACATTCTGAATTGGCAAGACTGATTAGAATCATGATAGTGTGGATTTTCAGGTTGAAACAGTCTGAAGGAGAAATTCATATTTCATGTAAGTATATTTTTTAATAATTAACAAAGTGTGACTAAACGCGATTACTACACAGTAAAATTGCCTGACAAAAGTGCAAATTGTCGAAGAACCAACAGTTTGGTGCAATTCAGGCATGATAAAAGTAGTATCAGATCATTTCAACAACTCATGTGGCGATAAGATCTTCAATGTACCTATAAGATAGCTTTTCATCAGAAGAACATCAAATTCATCTTTTTTCTGAAAGGTGAGTTAAGTAAGTATAAAAAGAAAAGGTCAATCGCATGACTTCAATAAAAGTAACGTAGTTCATTTCGAATATACCCCAGGCTGTTACACGAACAGCACGTTGTGCCCTCAGAATGATAAGAACCAATCCACGACGGATATCAGTATACTTCTGAAGGTACCAGCAGCTTGTATAAGCGTGAATACTAAAACTTTCACTCATATGTGCCATTTCACTTCCTGCAGCGCAAATAATGAACAATTGCAGGACATGGCCAAGACAGTACGATGCAAGTTGAGCCAGAACGTCTAATCCAATGTCTGACACCTACAAAATTTAACAGCTTTGATCTGAACAACTTTAGAACCTCCTGTTATCCCAATATCATGCCCCTCAGAAATTTAACAGACTACTTACGGCAGTAAGAAGGAAACTGGACACACAAATCGCCACCATACTAGTTGCTAACTGAACGAATAAGGTTGGAGAGAAGATACCCTCAATTTCAGCACACACTTCCAGGATTTGCACATGGTGTTTCGTGATCCGTACCATCAGTTCCTTTTCAGGTGCCCTTTTACTGTGGGGAGCCACCTCGTCTATATGTGACAATGCTTTCACATACTGATCATCCCTTCCACTACCCAGATGACCCACCAGGGAATTCAACAGACGGTATTGCGCAATCACATTCGTGGTAAGTGCCAGAAAGATAAAATCATGTCCCAGAATACTCAAAATAATAAAAAATATATTGGTAACCACCTGAATCAGATAGGTACATTCATAGACCACTGGCCGGTGCCAATCGAAAGGGTACCATGAAGTGAAAGGTAGCTCCCCGGAACGGTCAAATATAGGTTTAGAAAAGAACACCAAGGAAAATATACCCCCAGTTGATGTTACACATATCATGTTGAACTGGACGAAGTTAGCCACGCGGCGTAGGGATATTGCCATGGTGGTACCCATCAGATTTGAGGGCCAAAAGTTGTTTATTACCTGATCTAATATCCTACGCAGCCTGTGAGAGTGGACGTAGATTAGAGTTGATTTTGTTATACCCTGAATGTCAATAAAAACAGTCTGAATAACAATTTAAAATAGCCTGAATAACAAAAACAATAAAATGTAAGTAAAAAAGGGACATAAAGGATACCCTACCTACCTACCTACGAACCTACCTGCAAAGTTGTTGATAAAGTAGACATTATCAGAGTTAACTGAATGATATCAGGCTGATGACGTAGAACGTACAAAATCTGAACAAGTTCCAAGTGTATGATAAAGAACAACTGAGTGTAGAAAATCAGCCTCCCCATAGCGGTACCCTTTTCTGTGGGCCACCTGCCGATGCACGTCAGGTAAAGTTTTGGTATGATGAAGCATCGTTTGGATACATCAGTATATAGTTTTGACTTTTCTGAGGGCATCTTGAAAATACAGATTCAGTTTGGATATTCTGATCAGGTATTCTGTGGGGATCAACTGTAGCTCGCGTTAAGAGTTTGCAACGCGGCTGCGTCAGTATTTATATCCCTATAGTCTGTGGGAAACGAATAATTATGGTTTATTAAAACATCGAATAAGTATTATTTATTAATAGCGAATTGAAATTGAATCATGAAAATTATATTGCCTAGAATCGACAATTTAACACTTTAGGAAATTACTCCACTATTAACTCGGAACGTGTCATCGGAACAAAACGAACAAAGGAACAGAATAATTTGAAGTTTATTCAAAAATTTAATATTCCAAACTGGAAGCAACTTCTTTGAATAAGTTTTGATGACATTCTGTCACGCCTACTAACAACTGAATAGATGTAAGACGGTGTTTCGTATAAATGATTTCCGTGATGATTGTTCTCTCCCGTATGTTCATCTGTTTGGAACAACCGACCACTCGCTGACCCTAAGTCACATTGTCTTAAGTTACGTGCGCATCATAAAGATCCGCTTCCGTCACAGCTACTAGGCTCTTAGGATTACAAGATGTTTGTTTTCCATTGTCTACGTTTCTTAGAATTACCAAAACTTCGTTTCTTTAGTGTTCTTCGTGGAACTATCAAATTTCGGTTGTATGGGCTTCTTTGAAGGACGGTTTGCCGACATTGGGGTCTAATCTATACAAAAGACGTATCTGCTAGGATGAACATGTCAAGATTTATGAAGTTTTTTCAAGGCTAGAATTTTGAGAATTTGAATGGCCAGTTTCAGTTCATTTTCACACTTGGAAACGTGACTATTTTGAATGACCATAAAATTGTCAAACGTGTTAAACAAAAGATGGGAACATCTAAACTTTAATAACGTTCAATTAAAAGGAAAAATAAGCAACTTCATGAGCGCAGCAGAGCCTGTTAATGACACCTATTAAAATTCGACAATCGGCGTCACCGTAATAACAAAAGTGACAAAGGTAATTTGTTGAATATAGCACAACCTGATGGTTGGTGGACATTGAACAGAATGGTGTACATTGCCTCAGTTTTTATGTCGTAATCTGATGAACCTCCCTGAATAGATATGTTCAGAGTTTTTGCATAGATCTTTTCAGACTTCTTGTATCCTTTCAAGCATATTTTCAAATTACTTTAGTCTGTTTTAGACTAATCTGTCCGATGATGAGGAATTTGATTCAGGTTTTATGTCGCAGTCTGATGAACCTCCCTGAATAGATGTGTTCAGGCCCTGAAATAAAATTTGGAGGCAAAATAAAGGCATCAACGTCTCAGAATGCAAAGTCTTTATTCGAACAGATTTTGTTCAAGTGGTAACAAAAGGAACAACAAAGAAATATGGCAATTTATTTAAGGGGAAGAGTGTCTTCTTGTCCTAACATAACTGAACATTATAGTTCTAATGTAGTAAAAAAAAATATTCTATTTATAACAAAGTAACAGTCTTATAAATTCTTAAGTAGTAAATTCTGGAGTAACAAGAACAATTAAAATTACAAATTTAAAAAGCATTGTTTTGCTCAGTTTATGAATTGCTCAATTTATGAGTTCGTATTGCTAGGATTATCATCATCATCGTCATCAATCGTGATGACTTCTTTGGCATCATCCGCAAATTGTGTCTTTACAGTCGATATCGGAATCTTAAATAATTTACATATTTCATCAGGATTATCCCGTAAGAGTACGATGAATTTACGCGTTGCCTCGACCAATGCCTCTGTACGATCCTGTTTAGGCTCTTCAGGAGGAGTTGTGGTAGGTTCAAGCAACATTTGTTGCACCAGGGTTTCTGATGACCCTTGATCAACCGGCATCAACGTACCCTGAGGTTCGAACGGTGTACTAGGTTGGAATGGTGTACTACTAGGTTGCAACGTACTACTAGGTTGCAACATACTACTAGTTTGATATGTACTACTAGGTTGAAATGTACTACTAGGTTGAAATGTACTACTAGGTTGAAATGGTGTACTAGCCATGATAGGTTGAAATGACTGAAAGTTACCAGGAGTCGGAACAGGCGCCGCAACAGGAATCGGAAAACTCGGCCGAATAGTCTGTGACGGATGCACATTCTGCATACCAACGTACCTCGAATCAGATGCATTAAAAGCGAAAATAGTCGACGGGTATGTATACTGAATTGGCGGGCGTACAGACATATTAGGTATCCCTTGGCCAAGATATGTTGGAAGTGCAGGACGTTGTATCTGTGGAGCTGCATTTAGGTAATACTGCCCTGTCGGATTCCCCACAGGCTGATTATTTGGATCATAAGTCTGATACGACTCTGGGTAATTCATTTGATCATTCGGATAACGTGGTATGAACTGCGGATTGGTTACAGTTTGTTTGTCAGGTGATGTTTTCTTTTGACGACGCGTTTGCCGTTGGGAATTCCGAACTACTTGCTGAGGAAGATTTTGTACCTGACGCGATAATTGTTGAATAGGCATTGGTGGTATGTTCCCTTGATTGGTAAGTTGTAGGTTTGTATTGGTACCACCAAGAGGTGTTGAATTATCGGAGTTGGTGTACTGTACATTTGGGTTACCTAGTTGTATTGGGTTACCAGGTTGTATTGGGTTACCAGGTTGTAGCGAGTTACCAGGTTGAAGCGGGTTACCAAGTTGTATAGTGTTACCACGTTGTATCTGGCTACTAAGTTGGTTATTTGTCTGAGAGATACGGCGGTTACCAAGTTGAAAAGCGTTACCAGGTTGCATTGGGTTACCAGTTTGTAGCGGGTTACCAGCTTGTATTGGGTTACAACGTGGTATCTGGCTACCAAGTTGTACATTCGGTTGGTTTGTTAGGTGGGTGTTTGTCAGAATATCCCGTACCGAGGAGTAGTTACTAGAAGGTACGGCCATGTAGTTGCTCGATTGTGTCATGGTATAGTTACTATGTGGTACGTTTGATTGTATTATAGGCTGATCGTAAGGCGGTGCGGTTCTCTGGTCAGAATGTCTCGTGGGGGTACCCTTTTCCGTTCGAGGGTTATTAGGTTGCGTCACTGAGTAATTACAACGTCGTGGGAGTATGTGAATTCCTGATGGAGTATTTGATTTGTTTCCGGGTGGAGTAATTCTGTGAGTACTAGGTGGAGTAATTCGGTGATTTCCAAGCTGGGCCCTTTGGTAGTTTCCTGGTGAGGCGATTATCTGATTTCCAGATTGGATACTTGTCAGGTTTCCAGCACCTGTAAAATTTCCAGGTGGGGTACCTGTTAGGTTTCCAGGTGACCTAATGGTGCATCCTGGTAAGTTGATTCCATGGTTTCCAGGTGAGCTAATTGTATAGTTACCATGTGACCTATTTGTGAATCCTGGTAAATTGATTGTATGGTTTCCCTGTGAAGGGATTGTATGGTTTCCAGGAGAGCTAATTGTATGGTTTCCAGGTGACCTAACTGTGCATCCTGGTAAGTTGATTGCATGGTTTCCAGGTGAGCTAATTGTATGGTTACCAGGTTGGGTAAAAGTGTGGTTTCCTAATGAAGTCGTCCTGTTGCCATAGTCCTCCGAACGTTTATCACCTTGTGCCGAACCCAACATTTGTTGTTGGATGGTTTGGGGCAATGTAGGCATATTTGGAACTAGAGGCTGCACCGGAAGCGGAGATGGATCATAATGCACGGGTATCCGTAGTCTACTACTGTATGTAAGTGATTTCAGTTCCGCCTCGGTTATCACCTGTACAGGTTTCGGAAGATACCGCATAGGTCTCATATGATAATCGGATGATTCTTCACTGGATGGCGATGGGTATTGCTCAATTTGTAGTGGTGCAGAAGACGTTGGGACCTGAGCACGCAATCGCGCCTCAGGAATTACCGAAATTCTTGGTAGAGACGCCGGCGCACTTAGAGCAGGTACTGCAACAGGTTCAAGAATTGGTTCAGTAGAGTCGGTAGGCAGCGAGCGTGGTCTTTCAATTTGCCGTACTTTTCGAGGTGTGGCGGAACAAATAATCTCATCGATAGGTTGGGGTAATTTCCTCTTACTACCTTGTTCAGACACCTTCTCAGATTCAAGTGGCTCCGTGTTCTGGCGCACTTTTAGAGGTGTGGCGGAACATGTAGTCCCAGTGCTAGGTCGAAGTAATTTCCTTTTATTACTTTCTTCAGACACCTTCTCAGATCCAAGTGACCCCATGTTATGGCGCATTTTTGGAGATATGGCGGAACAAGTAGCCTCAGTGCTAGGTCGGAGTAATGTCCTTTTATTGTCTTGCTCAGGCACCTTCCCAGGTTCACCTGGCTCCATGCTTTGACGCACTTTTGGAGATGTACCGGAACAAGTAGTCCCAGGTTGGAGTAATTTCCTTTTACCAACTTGTTCAGGCACCTTCGCAGGATCAACTAGGTTCATGTTTACAATTGGTGTCGGTACATCAGAACTATCTTCCGCGGGTTCAACGTTAGTAACTGTCAGTTCATCAAAAATATAGTTTGTTAGCTCCGGCATTGATGTCCCACAGGATTTCGGCTTGACCGTTTTCGTCAGTTTTTCTTTCAAGGTAGTACATATCTCAAGGTCAGTTAGGACCACTTCCCCTTTAAACTCCATCAATGGTTCTGAATTCCCCAATTTTGCAGTCCCACAGAATATCTTCCGCAGAGCTCCATCATTGGTACTACCTTGCACATTCATGATATGAAAATTATGATACCCGGAAAGAGATAGTAAGAAAGCACTTATATCAGGTTCTTCAGAAGACTTTAATTTATTGCATAAAGATGCTTTGAACGCCTGTGGGTTGATATAGTGAAGAATTGATATCGCGTCTAAAATATTTCCGACGTAATTGTACGAAAATGGCACTCGACAGGATGAGTCTGAATCGATCAAACGTAGTAAACAGACGGCATAGACGCACATATTCTCTTCAGACAACTCAAACACACGTCTGAGGAACGCATAAACATTGATCTTCTTCACATAATTCTGATGTAAACACTCGTAGAAACGAATTCCGAAACGTTGATTCTGAATCATGTAGTTATACGACAGAGTCGATGTGAGATGTGATTGCTTCCTCTTACCTCTCTTTCTGAAAAGGGTTGCATTGTGGGTCCTTTCATGGTCTAGGAATTCCCGGAATATGAGAAACAGATCTGCCCCCAGTTGCTCATTAGTAACCAGTCTGGCATTTTTATTTGTTCCGGTGGGTAGAGGTCCTAGAATGAAGCTCCAATCTATTTCCATTTCAGAGGCACGCACAGAATCACTTGACATTAGCTGAGAAGAAATTGTAGCTGGGGATATATTTAATAGTTCCCTGAGTTCCGAAAATAAATCATCGGCGGAAATAGGTTCTTTCGGTGAAGGAAAAATCTCGGCTTCACACTGGAACCCCACAGATTGGAACTCCATTGGTGGTATATTCTCAGATTGCACCTCTTCAGGTTGGATCTCCATAAGTAGCACCCCCACAGGTTGGACCTCCATTGTAGGGACCTCGGCAGGTTGTATCTCCTTGGATGAGACTACTGCAGGTTGTACTTCATTAGGCGGGTCTACCACTGGTTGTACCTCGCTAGATGGGATCACCACAGGTCGCACTTCCTTAGGCTGGAGTACCATAGGTTCTATATTCTTAGGTGGGTCTACCTCAGAGGGCATTTCCACAGACGGGACTACCGTAGGTTGCACCGGAACAGGTGGGACAGCCATAGGTTGCACCTCAGCAGGTGGGACCATCATAGGTTGGATCTCCGTAGCTGAAACCTCCATAGGTAGGATCCCCATAGGTTGCACCTCCAAAGCTGGGACCTCTACAGTTTGCACCTCTTCTGATATAATCTCCTCAACTTCAATCTTCACAAGTTGCATATCCATACTCTCCAACTTCACAGGGTGCACTGCCACAGGTTTCACTGTGTCAGGTTGCACTCCCACAGGTTGCACCGTCTCTAGGTGCACCCCCTCAGAATGCATCGCCTCCGGTTGAGTCCACACAGAATGCAGTACCACAAATTCTACATTCTCAGCTTCCTTCTCAAGACTCTGCGAGAGTATGAATTCTGAGGGAACAACAATCTCTTCTTCTGTAGTAGCAATTTCTGCAGACTTATCCGCAATATCTTTTATTTTCAGGGATTCCAAAGTTTCGGAATCAGTTTTAGAACCTGCGTCACTCAGTGTCACGAGCTTAATCTGGCAACGAATCTCTTCCTGTAGCGATTCAAATTTATCTGTGGTGTCCCCTTTCAACTTCTTTGCACCCTTAGGATCAGATTCCATTAGACGCTTCTTCGATGACGATTCCTTGGAGCCTTCCAAAATGGACAAAGACACTACAGGTCTCTTCGACACTGAAAGAACCAAAGTTCAGAATAAAAAGACCTGATATAAATGGTTCTAATAGTTTTATTATAATGTAACATACCTTTTTCTGTGGCCTTCATTATGTTCTTCATATCAGTCCACTTCCGGCGTAGACTTTCCTGTTCCACTTTATCCAAATCTGCGATGGACGTAATACTTCCCCGCATATTACCCATACTCCGTTGACCATGTTCGAAAAGTTGTCTGCCCTCCACCAAGCCCTGAGCCCAATCCTTCAGATGTACCCGATCTGGCACTTTCGGAAAGATGTGCTCGAAATCAATCATACAAGATGTGGATGAACTGCGTTCACGCAAAACAGGTCTGAGGTCCTTGTCAGGCAATGTTGTAAGCTCCTCGTGCACAATATCCAGCGAACTAATACTACTTGGCGTAACCATGCCAATCAAACAAACTAACCTATGTTCTGAGGGCTCCTCGTAGTAGGACAAAATTTCATTAACCTTCGTCGTTCTAATACTAATATCGTTTGTAAGAGTACTTTTGTCTATTATCACAGATTCACTTTGTTCAGGTACTTGAGCGTTAGTCTGAAGAGTCGGCTCAATGTCTTCCACTGGTGAGTCCGGCGTTTCCAATTCAAACTCGATTTCCTGTTTCATGGTATCCAGATTCCGAGGGATACAATCAATATCCGAACATGATGGGACATTGGCTAATACAATAATTGTACCACTATCATCTATGTCAGTTTTTATACTCATTGACATACATCTCCAACACTCCTCCCATCTCTCAGACGTTTCGTCTGTGGTCAGAGTAATCTTCTTGGAGAACTTCATCAATTCTTCAGGATGACCCAGTTCCGTGTTCCCGGAAAGTAGTTGTCGGAGAACTTCATCCGTAGGTTCCTTACCCTCAGTTTCAAACTTTTTCTGGTTATAAACTGACAATCGTTCCAGGAAATCACTCTGTGCGTTTTTATCAGTACACTTTAGTCTATTACATAGTGATGCTTTAAATGCAAGTGGATTGATGTAATGTAAAATTGACGCGGTCTTCAGAATGTTCCGCAGGTAGGTGTAGGCAAATTCAGTCTTACAGGAAATACTGACGTCCAGCAAGCGCAGCAAACAACAGGCATAAACACACATATTCTCTTTTCTATGTGAAAATACTCGCGTCAGGAACGCCTGTTCATCCACGGCTTCAACATAATGATCATGAAGACAATCGTAAAACTGAACAGAAAATAAATGGATATGTTGAATATAGTTCACAGGGTTCATATCCACCTGATTTGGTCTAGGTATATTGCTTTTCTCAAACAGACATCGATTGCAGATGAATTCGTTAGCTAGGAACTCTTTGTAAATCCTGAACAACTTCTCAGCCAACTGTTCATTGGAGATCGTTTTTACAGACTCTGAAACTGCTCCCGGTGGCGGGGGAGGCCCCAACAGGAAAGACCAATCAAGTGGGTTGTTATCCATTTCGTCCAGTTCAGAATCAGTGGACACATGGAGATTCAAGGACAACAACGATTCCATTGATTCACTCTTGTGGATATTCACAGGTTTTGTAACTGGTTTGGGGTCCAATGCTTCAAGACTATACAAAAGGTTAAACGTCTCAGGATCAATTTCCTTTTCATCAGAAATGGTTACAACGGAAGGCGGTTCTTCGATTGGTACTGGAACATCAGGCTTCGGCGTGGTTGGCTGGATGTGGTCAGATTCGCGATTGTCCTCAACGGAAGGTTCATGGCACCGCGTTAGAACCACTTGACACGTTGGTAATACTGTGGGGGACTCATTGAATCGTGTTAAAACCACTTTACACGGTTTACATAGAGCCAGGAGAGTACTATTTCTATTCTGTCGTCTGCTGTTATCTTCTTTATGTCGTTTATGTTTTGTGTGTGCACTCTTCGTGTGCACTCTATTATCAGCATCTGAGGAACTGTCATGCCTTTTCCGTTCATGGTGGGACTTCGTATGGTGCGACTTACTCTCCCGTGGTAAGTGTTCTAATTTAGTCTCTTTGGCTTTTTTGTGACTGGTTGTCTTCGGGTGGCCGTCGCTTGAATGTCTTCTCCTATGCGTCTTAGTGGGTGGTACAATTGATGAAACCTTTGATTTGCATCCAGCTGCTGTAATATCAAAAAAACCTTAATATAGCACGTGGTTGGTTGGATTAACGGATTTTCTTTTTTTAGTTGTTAGGATGGTACCTCGGGTTGCAGATATTTCTTAAACATTCACGATCTTTAAATAAACGTGTAGCTATTTTTGGAATGTGTGAAAGCAATGATGAACATGTGGTAAACATACGGTAAACATGTGGTACCATGTCGCGCGCGAACCATTCTTGTAGGATTTTCGGATGAGGAGGAAGAGGTGACCAATGAGAAGGAAAAGTGCCTGACGAGAAGGGCTAAAGTGTGCGATATGAAGGACTAAAGTGCCTGATGAGAAGGAAAAAGTACCTGATGAGGACAAAAATGCCCAGTGAGGTGGAAAAAACCATAACTGCCTGATGTTAAGTACCTGATATAAATAAAAAAAACTGCCTGCTGAGGACAAATATGCCTGATGAAGACAAATATGCCTGATGAGGACAAAAGTGCTTGGTCAGGAAGAATTAAATGTCTGGTGAGAAGAACTGAAATGCCTGGTGAGAAGTGCAAAAGTGCCTGATGGGAAGGATAATAGTATCTGATACGAAGGGAAAAAAGTCGCTAGTACCGAGGAAAAAGTACCTGATGACAAGGAAAACGGGCCTACAGATAAGAAAAAAAGTGCCTGATGAGAAAGAACAGTGCCTGTTGAGAAGGAGAAAAAGTGCCCGGTAAAGAGGGAAGTGCCAGATATAAAAAGTGTCTGATGTGAAAAAAAGTTCCTGATAAGATGAAATAATGCCTGACGAGATGAAATAAGTGCATGATAAAGAAAATAACACATTATTCAGCCATTTGATACCGAGTTACCGAGGTACCATCATACTTTCCACATTAATTAAGATTAATCTCTACATTTAACACACCTAGAGATTGTATGACCTCCCCAGGGACATGTATATATCTTATCACGACTTTCAATAATCTGTACACGGAAAATAGTTCATCAGTTCTGCAACAATGACGACCATTCCCAGTTCTCTTGTAGTCATACCATCGTCTGATAATATTAATATCACATCAGCATGGTTATATTAAGAAACTGAGGGGACGATGAATAAAGAAACTGAACAAAGAAATGATCATACCTTTCATGGAGCTCTTTCCCAGATCTTCTTCCCCATTTGTGTTTTCAGATGGGGTAGGCTGGTTTTTCTTCGGAATGCGAAAAGACTTCAATTTAGCATTGGCCTGATCGAGTATAGGCTGATTCACTTTGATATCCCTATAATCTAACAGTTCCTTGCGGCCACATTCGCGCGCAAGTTTACCACGTAACTGATCATCTTTCGCCTTACTCCACAGCATCTCGCGTTCACTCTGATTCAATTCAGTAAGACACGCCAGACTATTGCGGTGGCGCGAAACACGCGCGGGTCGAATACACCCTGCGAGAATTTTCCCAGCGTCTGCGGAACCCCACAGAAAATCTGATCCTGAACTACGTCGGCGCACCAATTTTGCAACAGCGTTCTGGTCGTAACTACAAACACACGATTCAGACTTACTGCGTACGCGTAGCGAAGGCCGCGTTTCCTTATACGTCAGATTACTAAGTTCCTGACGAGCAAGTTCGTACGGACTGAGGGCATTAACCCTGGAATCTTTACCTATGAAAGAAAATGTTTATAAAAATTGTGAATATAGTGGTTATAGAAGGTTGGTCTTACCGTGACATTGATTTATCTGAGAAACATTCCCGTTGAAATTGTGTGGCTGTCGGAATTGATGAATTCCCCTGAAGGAAACAATACAGACTGGTTTATTAGTAGGTGGAAGTTTATAGCATTATCCTGACCATGCAATAGTTAATGGGTGTATAAAAAAAGGTTTATATGATCACTATTCAGTTTCTGCACTGCTCAAAGGTGCCTGATAAGGACAAAAGTACTTGATAACAAGGAAAAGGTGCCTGATGAGAAGAAAAATGTACCTGATGACAGGAAAAAGAACTACCTGACGAGAAGAAAAATACCTCCTTTTAAGAGGGGAGAAAATGCCTGATCTGAAGGAATAGCGCCTGAGCAAAAGGACAAAGTGCCTGATGAGAAGGAATAAATTACCTGACGACGAGGGAAAAAGTAGCAGATGAAAACATACCAAGAAAGATTGCCTCGACCGTTTTGTGACCGACCGATTAAGTTATGATCTACGCGACCTGATGGCGTAGTTCTAGGCAAGCAAGCTATGTAATGAGTTCATAGTAGTTTCACTGCTATTACCGCCGTCGTGCACAGTTGCGCCTGTAACGGGCCGTGTGTTCGTTATGTGTTACGCGCTGATCATAACAGTACTGATAGATGGTGTAGATCTAGCCAAGCAAGCTATGTAATGAGTGCATAGTAGTTTCACTACTGCTGCAGGCGTCATGCAGTTGTGCCTGTAATAAGCCGTGAGTTCGTTATGTGTAAAGCGCTGATCATAACAGTACTGGTATATGGTAATGGGTTCATATTAGTTTTCGGTCGCTGGGAACTCACCCACAGGCATTACTCGATTAATTCTCTTTAATTAACCCTTTCTCCTATAAGCACCGACTTTATCACTATTCTTTAAACATAGGTGTATTCCTCTCAGAATCTATAATATTTTTTGTTTCAACACTTTGAAGCAGTTTCTTCTAGTTTCAGAGTTAGTCACGACTTTATATCCTCTTATGGAAAAAACCCATTAAAGAATTACAAACTTAAGTGACTTTTTAAGACACTTGCAGAAATCGAAAAAAGTGGAAATTGCAAAATTATATTACTTGGGATCATAGCAACAACATATGCGAAGGAGAAGAGGCACATTCTATTTTTATTTTTTCTTATGGAAATTCCTAATAAAAGCTGGACTTTTTTCTAATTTCATGGCTAACTTCGTGGAAAACAATAAGATCACAGCGGTTATTCACTTCAACTTGGAAAATTGAAAATATGAATCGAAATACAGACATTCAGAATAAAATTGTTAACATGCATTATATAAATTGAGAATGGGCTCACCTTACGTAATTGTAGTTAAACCCCTGAAACAAAAGAATAGTTCTTTAGATTAACATTATTTAATTGAGTTTAAAACAATTTTTAACTTAAATTAAAAATTAAGATCAAAAATTTATAAGGGGAACGTCTCAATTGTCCGTCTCTGATTTTAATCAATTTTTTTTATTTAACATGATTTTCGCTGTTTTGAGCCGTTTGCCCAAAATATAATTTACAAATTTTGTCATAAATTATTAAGATCAAGATTATTATTTAAGGGCAAACTTGTTTAAATCGGCTTCGTATCATTATTATCAGCATGTTAATCTATTAATTTTCTAAACATTTACATGGATGACATGTAAACCCTATTCATGCAAATCTGAGACGGACAATGGCGACACTCCCCCCTTGCTAGATTAAAGCTTTTTTTAAATATAGTTTCTATGGACATGAATATGCAGTACCCCAACATAATCCGAGTAGATGAAATTTGTTTTTATATCCCAACGCTTTCGTTTGCCATTATAACGCACCGATGAAGATCTACTTGTAACAAGATTGTAATTAGTCGTAATCACAGGTATCCAGAAATTTTCAGAAGACATCGTTCCAACCCTGTCTCACTTCCAACCAATTTTATTAATTCCGCGCCCATTAATCGTCGTTAATTAACACTACTTAAAACAGACCGGAACTTCCGAACGGATTTGATAAAGACTCCAACGTGTATTTCGACGCTAAATGCGTTAAAATTCGTGACACAGAAACACGTGACAAACACAAGGCCGGCGCAATAGGCGGGAACAAACTGAACGAAGTTCATCGATGACGGACTGAACGAGTCTGCCGCGAAAATAAGACCGATGCACAGTGGAAAGAGAGTGGGAGAACATAGTACTTCATTGGTTCTTCAAACCTGCTTATTCCGCAGAATTATGATCACAGTGCATGTTTAGCAGAAATGTATCATGTTTCCGATTGTGTTGCAGTTTTTTAAATTTTGCTTCTGTATGTTATGATTAATATTTATTGAATGTTATAATAAAGGAAATGACTTGGAACTGATTCATGCATTAGATTCAAGCGTACAATTAATTTATTGACATTGTTATTTCTTAAGAAGTATCATGTTAAGAACTATCATGTTAAGAAGTATTCACCTCTTGTAGTAGCGGAATTAAAATGTGTGAATCAAACTTTTTTCCTTATAACTTCTAATATACTAACCGTAGAATTTTCGTTGATGCAGCGATCGATTCTTCATTAAATGTAGTTTCATTTGGTACCCCTGATTATGCATAAAATATGTGTAGTTACTGAGAAATTTGAGATGAAAAATGAAAAGAATTGAGTTTTACCGAAAAATTAGTACATTTCAAGTTGTCATTCATATATTTTAAAAATAAACATATTTCCCGTAGTGCTAGAATTATAAATCGAGCACTATTCGATTTCGGATGAAATTTGCTATAAACTTCTAGAATAGTTTTTCATTCCATTACTTAGAAATGTTGTTCTAACTGATTAAAGTTAAGTCTAATAATTGCATTTCGCTGAAAACGACTAAGTTGACGTTACTAGACTCAACTTCAACGTTAAATAGTATAGTTTCTAAACATGTAATCAGAAAATTACAGGAGATAGTAGTAAATTTCATTCTGAATCCATTGGTATATGAATTCTGCATATAGAAAGAAGGCAAATATAAATAAAACTGAAAACTTTAGGAGAAGTCATTTTTCTGACATCGAAAATGTCACCATTATCAGACTCAACGCTTATCAGTTACAGTATCACTAACTAGAAATGGTTTTAAAAAACAATTCCAGGAGTTTATAGCAAATTTTACACTGAATCGATTGGTGTATTTTCCATAATCTTAAAATAGCGGAATATGAATAAATATGTAAACTTTAAAACCACTACAAGTAAAATTCATTTTCAGAAAACTCGATTCTTTTGCACTTTTGATAACTATAATACATTTATACAAAATGAAATACATTTAATGAAGTGGTAAAGTCCGTAGCTCCTGTTAATGGAATATTTTGTATGTTCTGAGAAAATTAACAAGTGAAACATGCATGTAACAAATTTACATGCAATTATTTGAATTGAATTGATTTATCTGAAGCATGAACATCAAATATTTTAGTTTACAAATATTTTGGGGTAGTAAAAAGCAAATTAAGAGGATTTTGTACCCACGAAACTGTAAACATCTCTTTTAACTGTAGGTTTTCAGGTAGAAACTGAAGGTATAATGTACACTTGATGGTACCCTTCAAGGAAAATTTGAAGGTACCCTTGAGGGTACCCTAGAAGGTACGACACTATCTTGAAAGTAGGCGTTACTTTGTAATCTACGGATTTCCCCACAATTCAAGTCACCACAACCCAAGTGTAAATTTAAAGATATGGGTATACCGTCAAAAAATTTCAGGGTGTGAGCAATGTGATCAATCTGATTAACATGTTTAAGTGAAGAAATATGAGATATACGTACTCTATAGCCACGCGGTCTGTTCCGCCCAGCATAGTTTCCCCGTGGAAATATTCTGGGATTTGACGCATAATAGCCTCCAGCGTCGTATTGTACATCTACGTGCCTCGGGTACCTTTGCTGGTGAGGCTGGTAAGTGGTGTGACCAAACGATCGCCCTCCACGCTGCCGGAAACGCGCGATCGCCGGCCGCCTGCGGCCCCAACCAGCACTGCGCTCACCCGATCCCTGTCGTTGGTATTCAGGAAGGCGCACGTTCTCTTCCTGTCGTGCATCTCTTCCTGTCGGACTGGGCCAACACTGCCGCTGCTGGTTGTTGTCGTGTTGACGGGGGTTACGCGACATCGGGCGCGGATCGCGACTCACAGGCTGGAATCCCGCCGGCGTTTCACCGACGAAATACCTCGGATCCGCCATGAGGTTATCTGTGATACAAACTTACTTTAATACTGACAATGGCACTTGGAACTGAACTTTGGGGCGTGGTACTGAACTCATTACATTCAGAATAATCAGAATATAAAGATTTAGCAAACTTTACTTCGATTTCTTCCGCAGATACATTGGAAGTCATTTTACACGCACCCCAGCCAAACAGAGAAACTCTTCAGGAATATTTTACTGACGCGTAAGAGGCGCGGCGCCACTGTCGCTACCTGATTGTGCGCAGTAGACCTACCATCAGAGAATTACGCTGGTTATGATTGCGCAGATCGTTATAATTAGAGTCTTCTTTGAGTTCGCGTTAATTGCCGGATACGTGACCACAACCGCTGTGGTTGCAGTTGTTATCTGGTTCTGATAGTGCACAACCAAGGTTCTTGTGTAATTCAAGCGGTTGCCACCTCAGCATTTAATGCCAGCCTTTACTGAACATTAAGTGAACCATATGCAGACTGCACCTAACGGTAAAAAGTGGAACTAAACCTTTGAAACCAACTGAAACTTTATTCTTAAATATTTCCAAAACTATACATCATAGAATTATAATTATTGCAGGTATCGATTCCTTATTAAATGTAGTTGTATTTCGTATACCCGTGTATAAATAAAAATAATATAGTCGTATAGAAATTTAACGTCGAAAATTGAGTAACTATAGACAAATTAGTAACTTTAAACTTTATGAATAAAAATCATATTTCCCGTGATTCTACATGAGAAATACACCAATCAATTCAGTATGAAATTAGATATAAATTCCTGCAACACTTTTTCGCTTGATTACTTAGAATTTATATTATAACTAATTATAAGTGAAATATTAAGATATTTTACAAAAGTAATTTTCGGAAAATTCAATTGTTTTGTACTTTATTTCTACGTTATTTCATAATGAGTACATCTTTCGGGCTAAATGTCTATACCAAAATAAAGTACATTCAAAGAAGAATCGGTCACTCCAAGAATGAGGATGATATGATAAGTAGAACAGGAAATATTTTGGAAAGAAGTTTGAATTTCACAGTTTTAGCTTGAAAGGCACTCCGAAAACATTTTCGTGTAGAAGATTCATGTAGAAATTACTGTTGTATATATTACAACAGGGTAACTTGGAAATACACACTAATAGTGTCATAAACCTTCCCCAATAATAACAGTAGGGTATGGTCATAAATAAAAACTGTCAAACATTGGGTGGGCCAGACAAAACGTGCCACATCTGGTATACATATCGTTAGATAAGTGCACGCAAACAGATTGCACGTCACTAGCAAACTTTCCGAAATTTTTGGGAAATTCTAACAGTGGTTATTTTGGAGTCACCTGTTTAATATCTCAATTTTTTTTGTTGAAATTTTAGTAATAATAATTTAATGTTAGTAATATGAGTATTGTCACAATTTACAACGAAAATTATCACTTCTTATGAT